>JARHVA010001881.1:1612500-1635000 GCA_037957365.1 Torreya grandis | reverse complement strand
GGGTATTTGAATATTGGATCATGTTAGAACTTATTGTAATCATGTACTCTTTTATTATTTTTTGAAATCTTGATTAACAGACTATGACACCTCTCAAGACATGTATAACTTCTAAAATTATGAATGTGTTATGTTATTTAAAACTTTTTGTCACTTTTATCTCTCTTGACACCATCTTTTTTATTGTTAAAATTTTGATTAAATGTTATTAATGGATTCATATGGGCTATATTAGTAGATGGATTGGGTGAAGAACAAAAGGAAATGGAATATATAGAAAATTATCTAGAATGAAATATTATATGTTTTTATTCTAATAAGTTATTATTTATAATTGAAAATGTATGTATGTGTGTGGACACATACATACATTTTTTATTCATCATTTGTTCTTTGGATTTATATACCTTAAACATCTTGGTTATTTTATAAAAATTAAAAAAATACACATATATGTAATTATATAAAGGTATATGTCACATACCATTTCAATTTCCAAAGACTTCTTTAGTATTAGTGACAAAAGTGAAACTAATGATTAGTAGTTTCTAATTTTGATGATATATATGGACATTTATTTGATAGTTATACTATTTTATTTCATAATCAGTTATGATTAGAGTAAATTTTTATGTGATTATATATATACTATATTAATTGTGTATTGGAATATTGTATGGATGTGATTTCATTTTCATATTTGATTTATTACATAGTAGTATATTTGATATACATACATTTTGAGTAATTTTATTGCAAGTTCAGACTAACTACCTTTTTTTGATCGAGGTGTTTTTAGGAATTCCCCACCATAATAGAGTGGAAAAAAGGGATAATATATATTGAAATTGGGGATAGAAAGAGTGAAACTAAACCTAAACACACACTTACACTTTTACTTGCTTAGTTAAATTAAATGTTAATTATATTCTGTGAATGTGCTGAGTGTTTGATTTTTATTAATTGTCTCTATGGATAATATTTCATGATTACATTAACTTGAATTGATTATTTACCTTGTGTCATAACTAGGTTGGAATGGATATTATTGTTAGCATGATTTGATAATTATGTTAATATACATTGACAATGTGAATCCCTATGAAACCATTATAAGGGCTAAACTTTGGTTATTGAGTTGTGAATGGTGTCAAACTTATTTTTATGCATAATAAATCTTTGGATGTGTAAGATGCTTATTAAAACTATTTATTTGTATGTAAATATGTGGTTAAGGTAATTTTAGGTACAAACCTATGTGTTATAAATATGGGTTGTAGAGAATAAATTTTGGGTATGTTTTGATAGATGGTTATTTTTGGAGATTTGTGTAAGTTGTTATTACATATTCTAAATGAATAATATAGTCATGTATATGCATATATGCATGGAAAAAACATTAAATGGTATGTTAATTTAATTCTATGGTATTTTATTGGTCTTATATGTATATATATAGTCTTTATTTATTTTAATTATGGTATACAACCTCATGTATATGTATTTAAAACTTAAGAATACTTCACTTAAATTATCATTAATTACATTCAAAGTACACACACACAAAGTGTGAATGCACATGTGTGTAAGTATAGTTCAAATATAATTAATGACAATTTAAGTGTAGTCCATTTTCAGTTTTGAATACATATACATGAGGCTATATGCCAAAATGAGAACAATTAAAGACTATATATATACATATAAGACTACCAAAATACCAGGTTAATTTCATTCTAGGGTATTTTGGTAGTCTTATGTGTGTGTGTGTGTGTGTATAGTTTTCAGTTGTTTTCATTTTGGCATATAGACTCATGTATATGTATTTAAAAATTATTATGGACTAAACTTAAAATATAATTAATTACATTTAAATTACACACAAACACACACACACACATGCACGCACGCACGCACGCACGCACGCGCGCACACACACACACACACACACACACACACACACACACACACACACACACACACACACACACACACACACACACACACACACACACACACACACACACACACACACACACACACACACACACACACACACACACACACAATTGAATAGGATAAAAAAAGAGCTAAGACTATATGTCCTTAATTTCTAGTTGAACTTAGAGACATTTTATGCTAAGGAATACATGTATAGCTGTAGGTGAATAATAATTTCTTTAATAATATTTATATGGGTTGGAATATTTAGAATTTAATTTTTTTCATAGATTTTTAGTTATAGTTTTAAATTAAATTAAGAGACAAGAGATCATAAATGGTTTTAATTAAGCTAGAATCTACTTGTAGATAATTTTATTTCCTCCATATGGAATCTTTAGGAAATAATGAAATATTATGGTACAATTTGTGTGTGTGTGTGTGTATGCATTGAATTTGAAAAAACACTTAAAGTATTGCCAAATGAAGTTGTATCATGTTTGGTGTTTAACACATATAAAATAGAGGTTAGATGATTATAAGGATAACCAACTAGTAGTTATCCTTGTTATGTGATTCATGAGATTTTAGAATTTTTTGACCTTATATTCATTTGTATAATATTAAATAATTATAAGTAAATTAAATATGTTTAGATCCAATGGAGTAAAGGACATTGTAATTTTTTACTTCAATTTCATTTTGATAGGTATTTTTACCATGTTTATATTTGGAGAAATAAAAATGCAAGATAATAACCTTAAACTACATCTCTTGAGTATGTTTATTATTGTGTTTTAGATTATATTTATAAATTATAATGTATTTTTAAATACTTTACATTTTAAATGTATTGTACACTCTATATGTATTCTCAAACCCCTTTAATGGGAAACTGTTTTGGGTTGATTTTGCCCATGGTTTTGGTACCCATTATTTTGTAATACCACTTTGTTGATGTATTACATATTGATGGATATTTCATAGTTAATACATCATGAGAACTAGGGTTTGAGAAGGAATAATAGAGTGTGTGAATTTAGGTACAAATTTAAGAGGGTTTATTGAGCGCATATCTAAATGATATTTGTGCATTATAATTATGAAGATAGATCTAAGAGTGATTGTACTCTGGTGGCTTGTAATAGAATTTGAGCAAGTGTTTCTTGGGGGATGTATTCCACATTGGGTGAACCATGTTAAATATAGTCTTCTTCTTATTCATTTTTATTTTTGTTCTTTATGCATCTCTATTTATATCTATTATTGTGATTCTATGGAATTATTCTACATCGATTTATGTATTTATTCCTAACATTTATAATAGTTATGCATTAGACCAGAAAAGCAAATATTCATTTAAAATGAATGTTTTAATATTAGATTGAAAATAAAATCAAGTGAAATATAGTCTTGAATTGCTAAGTTCTTGTATGTTAATTTTTTTTGTTAAGCTATCTTTGATCTAGTTTATGAGATTACATAATTACATACATCCTTGTGATAATAGATAATGGATATATGAGGTTGTTTCCATGTGATGCATATATCCATCATCTAGAATTGTAAGATGGCTTAAGTTTCCTTAGAAAATAGTATGTTTTTGTGTGGAATTAACTCATATATCTGAGTGATTTGAATTATATAATGAAAACTTTATCCAAAATAATCTTATAGATGATAAAATTATCATTCCATTATAATTTTTAGTTTATATGTGTATACATGATGTCATATTAGATAGAGGATTATTTTCCATGGTCTATGTGACTATTATATGTATTATCTATTATACTGCACATAGTATTTAGTTAAAATTTTGATATCTGCACTACTTCTATCTTCCCCTCCATGAAATTAAGGGTCACTCCTAGTGGGGATATTCTGTGGTTAGAGGAAAAGAGCCCTGATGATGATCTCCCTTTATTCAAATGATCAACCATATTGGAATCATTCTCATAGATATTGTATTGATTATGGAGTTGCCTTATGAGGCACAAAAGTATTATTATACATATTGTCATGTTTACTATGATATTTAGTGAATAAATGTAATATTTGTATATTCAATCTTCTTAGTATTGAATATAGTAGTGGTTGTATACTTGTACATAATTTAAATTTTGGAATTAGTAGAGGATATATATATATATATATATATATATAAATTTAGCTATAAATATGGATTATTGTAGTGTACTTGTGTACCTTTCACCTTGTTATGTGTTATGAGAGGAATTTTATATTTTGTACTATTCTATGTTGTTTAAAAGTTAAATCCATCACAACTTAACTACTAGGTTGTTTATAGTTTTTACACTTACTATTATAGATGTATTTAGTAGTAAAATAATAGTACATAATGATAATTAATGAAAATTATTATGAGTAACATATGAAAAAATAGAAATTACGTAACTTTCTTGATAACTTAATGGGTTCTAACTATATATATATATATATATATATATATATATATATATATATATATATATATATATATATATATATATATATATATATATATATATATATATATATGTAAACATATAAACATATATAAATATTGTATCTTTTTATTTATAAACTAATTAAATTATAAAAAATGTAATAAATTTTTAAGAAACTAACAATGGGAAAGTGAATGGTTCATCCGAAAAAGTATTTTAATATAAAATATTTATATATCTAAAATAAAATTTCAAAATGCATAGGCTTTGTTAGGGATGCCTAAAGAATATCAAAGGGAATGGGGTTGGTGTATCCCTTCCCCATAATATGTTAAGTATTTTAAACAAAATTTACATCCTTAAAACATTATAGTGCATGGTCCATAATTCATGTCTTGAGTGCAACCCTAGTAAGTGTTGAAGGTGGAGTTCTGTTACCCATCCACATGTTACTTTAGGGCTCAAACACAACCATGATTATACTATCACCACTCATCCTTTCACTTAAATAAAAATATATATTAAAAATTTATAAATTTAAAATGTAAATCATACACACACACATACATATACACATATGTACATATAATGTGTATAAGTTTATGCATATATACTCATTCTTACATAGAGTATATTTTAATAATTTGTATATTTCAATATGGTAACACATCTCTACATTATAAAAAAACTAAAAAAATAAGAGAGAATATTTTTATTTCACCCACAAAAAACTTTAGGGTATTTTTTTATAAACCTAGATCCTAGGGTGGATATATTTTAATCTAGTCATGGAAATTTTATCCAACATAGATTTGTGAAAGTGGGAATATTTTTTAATTGATCCTATATTTTTTTATACCTTACTTAATTTTATACATACACTTAGGTAACTTTTTTATTTTCCTTTTTAAATGAACCATTTTATTTTCTTTGTATTTAATCTATTAACATTTTCAATGAATTTATATTAAACATAAATAAACTTGTAGTGACACACCCATGAAGTTTTCTTATGGATAATATTACAATCTAAAAATATTTAAGGGATGGTTTTAAATATAATTATTTTAAATTATAATATTACTTAGGATGTGTTACGAAAAAATAAAAATGACATAGTCCTTTTATTCAAACTTTAAATATAATACCATAATCAATTAACCATAAATCTTGGTATTAATATTATTATTTCCAAACCCAACCTTAATATAGAAACTTATTACTACCTATTAAAAACTCACAATAATGTGAATAGGGTCCCTATATTCAAGTAAAATATTAACATCAATGAAAAAATAAAAAATATATTATCTCCCTTCTATAGTTCAACTAGTGTATTAAATTATGGGCATGAAATCTTGGTATCATAGATCAATTTTAACAATGGGAACTCTTGTGATGTATTTTTTTTTTCATATTCCTTTCAAAAAAATATAACACTTGTCTTACGTTCATGTAGGATACCTCGTGGAGGATAAATGCATGACATTAAAGCCAAGTTTAGGTAGGGACCACTATCATAACAACATGAATTAGTATATTTTGGGCAAAAAATATTATAGGTTTTACAGTAGATGATGGAGGTACTATAGGATAAATTACCTACAAGTATGGAGGAGTCACATAGACATTATTCCCCACCTTCACATGAGGCTTAATAGCATGGAGAGAGGTCTCATAGTTCTTCTTAGTTTAGGAAAAAGTCATGTATCCATTCTCAATGTATAAATATGCCTTTTAGTCTTTCACAATAGTGAGGGAAGAGACATGATTTGCCACACATAGATAGGTAGGATCAACATAATCTATTTATATCATATATGATAATTATTTCCAATTTATTGAGGCTCCAGACATTGAATTTTAGAGGATCTAAAAATAATTTTGATGTAGATTCTTGGTTATTGAGTTGGAAAAATGGTTTCAATATTCACTCATATGAGACCTAAGCTAAGTCTTGGTTTTCCATCCTAATTTTTATATACAAAACTAGGATTTGGTAGAGGAACGAGGATAAAAAAATCTATGTGAATATATAAATGGTTAGTTGGGAGATATTTAAAGATAATTTCATGACATGTTACCAATAAAATAAATTTTTATAAAGGAGGTTTGATGAGTTTAATATTCTTTGACAAGGAAATGATATTATGACCCAATATGAAGGCCAATTTTTGTACTAAAATAAATATGTAAATCATATTTATTTTAATAAACTTAAAGTGAACATGTTTATTGGGGACCTAAGTGAAGATATAGTTGAGAATGCTTTTCATTTCTCCTATTAAACTATAAAGGTATTTTTTCAATAGTCATATCTAGCAGAGGAAAAAAAATTCAAGTTTTAATAAGATAGAGATTAGTTTCAAGGCAATTTTAAGGCCCATTAGGATGCTAGGTCATGATGTACCCAAAATCCAGCTAGAGGTGGTTTATGATATTTTCAACTAACCCATATACATTAATAACATTCACAACACCACCACAATAGTATCCATAAAAATATTTCCACTTCCCTCAATACATTCATAGAGAGAAAGAGGGAGGGATGGTCAAGGGCCATATAACATTATTTTCTAGCATAAAATCAATAGTCCACACCATCAAGGTTTACAAGTTATCTAAGATCAAGTTTTTAGAGGACTAGAGGAGCCTAATTAGGTCATGACTATTTCTAAATTTCTTACTTGTTTTTTTGGTCCTTAGATCCATATAAACATGAGTTCCTAAAAATACATTTTATTTCTAAGTGATGAAAATACATATTTTATATAAAACTATTGGTGACATGTTATGCTCATAACATATACATAAAATTCATAAATGTTTAGAAAGTGCATCAATCTATAGTCAATGAGATTACATGTTATATATAAGATATTTCAATGTCATTATTATTTTAATTTATAAATTAATATTATCTTATTTCACCCTCTTTAGTGGATTGGTGTAGGTTGGGGGAATCTATATAGTTTGATCATTAGGAGGTTGAGTTGGTCACTAGGGAAATGATGGTGGTTAAATATTTTATTTGTGGGTGTGTCTTTAGATATAAAATATGGTATTAGTCACTTAGAAATGTCACTTTTGACCCACCTTTACCATTCATGACTTTTGTACACATATATTAATTTAATACACTCTTATCTCACATACACATGTTATCTATGGGTCTAATCCTTCCAAGTTTCTATTAGTGGGTCCAACAATGGAAAAAATTAAAAATTAAATCTTTTTTATGGGTCAGTCCATTTGTCTAACATGGAGACAATGTGATAAATTACCAAAATAAAAACATATAAATAAAAATAAGGTGTAGACTTATTATTGATCTAAAACTTTTTTATAAAGCATATGTACACTAATACACTTTGAAAAAAACTTCTCTATTATTCCCAAATTGTAAATCAATCACTAAGAGAGGTCATCAGCTAAGTATAAAACACACTAAGCCAAGTCAAGAATAAATGTTGTCTAGTGTCAAAATATAAATCATTAGGTGAATTACTATAGAAAATGAGTACAATTAAAAATTCACATTAAGGGGAAGAACTATGTGTGTATTAATTTAGCTCTTTAGAGTATTGGATACATAGGTAGTGGTCTGTAGATACTCAAATCTATATTTATATGTTAAAATAATCTTGTACACTTGGAAAATATTAGTTTTGGATCTACCCTTTAGTTCTTGACCTAAATTACAATTGAAAAGATTGGATTTACCATCTCTCTATGCCTAAATGTGTATCTTATATTCTAGACATGATATTATGATTACCTAGATCACCTATAGCCCACACTATCTTAAAAAATTGTATATATCCTTCATTATAAATTACATAAATTTAATAACTTGTAGTCAAACTTGGACACTAACATCAAAACTAGTGTCCCTACTCTAATGCATGTTATTGTACCTTACAAACACTAAAATATTCAAATAGTTTAATACATATGGGTTGGCCTATTTGATTGCATTAACTCTTATTTGATAAACATTTAAAAATAGGTGGTATAATATAATTTGAAACCCACTCATTATTCATCTATCAACCACCTCTCAAGATTATACTACACTACTAATTATAAATTTCAAAATTAAGTTATTATGCCCTATTATTTCCTATTTCCAAATCAATCATAGGAGGATTCTTACTTTTGGTCTTAAACATCAAAATAATAGCCCATGAGTAATATTTTATAAGTTATAAGTTAGGTCAATACATGTACTCATATAGATCATATTATGAATTTGTTTACACACAAGACAAAATAAGGGGGAGATCTAAATTGATTTGAGGCCCTTTTTAGAGTATATGACCATGTAGTTAGTGTTCAGTAACTATGAGGTCATTGAGGTTAGCTCAACTAGTGAATTCATTAACCCTCATTTTATAAGGTAACATTTCCTAATTGAAGGATCCAAGGTTTTTATAAAAAATGGTATCGATAGCCTATGCATGAAATTAAATTTGATAATTTTAAATTATAAATTAAACCCTAATAGACACAAGTAGAAGTTTCAAAAAAGATTTAATATTATGTATAATACAATAGCATTAGAATCAATATAGAATAATTGATGATAGTGTCCATAGGGTGATAGAAGTGTCCAAGTTGATAGAAATAAAATATTTAAAATATGGAAGCATGATCTATATATTCATATAGTCCACTTCTGCACTTGCATTACTCATATTTTCTTGTGCATCATTGTATAATCTAAATACAAGTTATCTTTTGTATTATTATTACCATAATATTGAATGTTTTACTTTCCATATTTGGCATATTATTACATTTATTATATCTCATTAGAATATAAGTGGAATATAATTTAATTTAATTATCTTAATTTTAGATTAGTTTACTCCTTATTTGATTAGGATACTTTATTTTATATTAATCCTTATTTCTAAAAAGGGTTATATTTGGTGAACCCAATGTGAACCCGACCTATGAATCTTCTCATTCCCTTTATTTTGGTATTTTTAGACCCTTATTTGTATGGAATTAGGTTATTTGAGTGTGTTATTTATTATTTGATGAACTTTTTATTCTTTACATTTCCATAATTCATATCATGCATCTTAGGGTTTGTTATATATTCATACTATGAGCTTCATTGATACATCTACTTTGACATGATACCACTATATGTTATCTACTAAATGATTGGCATAGATACAAAATAGTTGGATTATACCTTTGAGATAACATGGATATTAATTTTAATTCCCCTCACCTAATAAGGGGAGGATATCATAGAGACATTACTCAACATACATAAATTTAATAAAATTAGTAGAATTTGATACAATTTACAGGATTCAGATATATACTTGGGATAAAATATTATAATTTTGGATAGATTTGGGATAATTTTTTCCATATTTATGACACGTATTATAAAAATTTTATATATCATGGGAAACATTTTGATATATAATTAATATTGAGACATATTGGAAGTGCATATGTGATGAAAATATACCAAATTATAGATACACTATTTATGCACTAACCTTACCAAGATGCATTATTTGATATTTTATCTATTTTAGTAGTTGGATCCTTTGATTAGTTTGATTGATATTAAGTGTTATCAATGAACTTAGAACTACTTATATTTGTGTTGGGTTGATATGGTTAAAGCATTTAACTTGTTTGAGATTGGATAGACTATGCTTACACTTGACTTATGTGATTGAGATTAAATGTTATTGATAGATTTGGCATATCTCACCCTCATAAAAAATTGTGGAAATGATGACCCTATGATTCCCCTCTTTTCATATCCAATTTTTAGTTTTGAACCTCTCTCTAATTATTCAACTAGGAAGCATCATTACCAAATCAAACTATTAATGGGAAACATAGTTGCATCTACACACAAGTGTACTTATTCCTTATTATATTTTACTTCAAGAAATTTCAATTATTTATTTTTTAGATTATATTGAATAATTATAATTGTGAAATGATCTTAGTCTTAAGTCATACACACAGTAAATTCAAATAGATCTCAAGTCAAATCAAGGTGTCTTATATACCCCACAATATACATTTCTTTCCTTTAACCTATTAATTTTGTTTGTATACATTAATATATTAAATCGGGGAATGTAAATACTCAAATATGTATTTATATGTTAAATTATTCATATACACTTATAAAATATTAGTCATGGATCTACCCTTCAATTATTCACTTGCCTTGTAGTTGAAAAGTTCATGTTCACTATCTCATTATGTCTAAAATATTATCTTATAGTTTGACCCTAATATTATAATTACCCATATCAATTTTAGCCTAAATTATACTTAAAATTTATATATCCTTCATTATAAATTATATAACTATAAAAAAATATTTTCTTGGACACTTGCATTTAGACTTGGACACTAGCATTGATGTTATTATTCCTACTCTAACATATGTGTTTGTACCTTACAAGTACTCAAATTTGCAAATATTTTGATATGTAAAAGTCAACCTATGTTATTTAATTAAATATTATATGAGTAACATATCAAAATATGTGGTATAAATACAAGTTTAATTTGACTCACTATTCATCTAGTAAGCACCTCTCAAGCATATACTACACTACCAAATATCAATTATAAAACTAAGGTATTTTTCCCTATTCATTCTTATTTCAAAATAAATAATAGGAAAAATAGTATTATAGTTATGAATCATAAAAATAACATCACATTAGTAGGATTTTATAATTTAAAATATATATTAGTACATGCACTCACATATATCATATTACACATTTGTTCACATACAAGCCCACATGAGGGGGATAACTACATCAGTTTGAGGCCCTATTCAGATTATATGGATATGTAGGTAACACTCACTAAAAAAGGGGTATTTTAGGTTAGCTCAACTTATATTAAGCCAAATAACCCCTACTTTAAAAGGTGTCATGCCCTAATTAGACTCTCTAAGGTTTTGATCAAAATATTGATATTTAGAACATGTGCATGTGATATGAATAGATAATGTGAAAGGTAAAAATCAAACCTAAAAATAAAATGTGGAAGTTTTATAAAATATTAAATATTATGTAAAATTTAGTAGTGATATAATCATGAGAATACCATTTATGCTAGTGTCCACAAGGTGATGCAAGTGTTTAGGCTGACAGAAATAAAATATTCAAAATCTGATGACAAGATTCAAATATTTAGGCAATCCAATTCTACACTTGAATTACTTAGATCTACATATTTACTATTTTATCATCTTAGTTATATTTCTCCTCTATATTAATTTTATCATAATATTGAATGTTATAATTTCCATATTTTTCAATATGCTTAGATTTATTATATCTCATCAAAACATTAGGAGAATCTAAATTCATTTAAATTTCCTAATTTTAGAGTAGCTTACTCATTATTTAATTAGGATATTATATTTTATACTAATACTTATTTTAAAAATTGGTTAAACATGGTCAAACATCAATGAGTGATATTTGGGTCAAATCAGTCCATTACACTTCCCAAGTTTTTATAGGTTTTATCCTCTCACAATTAGACCTATGATTTCAAATGATAGAGATGTATTTATATGTTCCATACATATGATCATAACTTGTTATTTTTCATAAATATGAATTATAAATATGTGAAAATAACTATATATAATAGATAATAAAAATATTTGGTCATATAATAGTCCAACTTTAAACATAGCGAAAGACATTACTGCCTTAAGGTTGATGTCATTGTATGGGTGCACACACACACACACACACACACACACACACACACACACACACAACCTAAATTTAGTGACTAAGTTATTTTAATATCCTACCACTTATTTTGGTCCTACACATTTCAAGTAATTACTAAGTATCTCATCCTTTATTTTACACACTTTCAATATTTGTTAAGCTTGTGTGCTTAATTAGTTTCAATATTATACATCCAAATATATGATTTATTTTCATAAAATTATCTTAAAATAATATATATTTTAATTATATTATGAAAATAATTCAAATTAGGGTAACACATATTGGTGAATATGTGTATTAATTGAACATTTCCAAATCCTAGGTTTCCCTTAGGGTTTCATCCTTCCTTCTAGGGGTTAAAATTTTTGTCTAAGGGTTTTGATTTTTACTTATAATTTCACCATATAAAAAATAATAAATATTTTTCACTAGTGTCCCTAACCTTTTTCATAATTGCATGATTTCATCCTTTTTAATCCAAAATGTATGCTTGTCCCTCTAGGGAAATGTGTTAGATTAAGTGGGGTCCATATAGAGCTCAATTAAATTCCTTTAGTTCTATTTAAAATGGATAAAATTAATGTTTCATATTATTTTTATGATGTAATTTTTCATGAATATAGAAAAATAGATGATTATATTGAACTTCCAAATTTAGAACATGATAATCAACATAATCAAAATATTAATAAAGACAAAAATAATATTATACATAAATTTACAAACTCAAGAAAGGGTCTAATGAGATAATAAATGATTGTGTACATTGGTATCCTACCATTATATCTAATCTAACCAATCCTATATCAAATTATGTTTTAAAATAAATCTTCAAGAAATGTTTTCTTGTAACACTCCATGATTCAATAGTATGCAATAAATTCAAGCTTTTGATGATTTATGTCATATAGTGAGAGATCATGAAATAAATAACATAAATTTAAAAAAAATTAAGTATGCACCTAATAATAAAACTACTTAATAAATCAATTTTATATCAAGAAAAGATACAATGTCAAATAAAATGATAACAAGAATGTGGCATGGACAATGGTTAATGCAATATCACAACCTACAAATAAGCTCATTTTATCAATTTGAAAAAAAGATGAATCTTTCATAATTACCATCACCTCGTCATGTACTATTATATTAATTTATTTATTGTAAAATCATATCTCTTCCTCCACCAATTTTTTTTAATTCAAGTATGCCTAGACCTAAGAATTATGATAATAGTGCATATTGTAATTATCATCAAACTACTAGACATTATATAAACAAATGTCTCAATTTAAGACATAAGATATAATATATTATTGATGAAAACATTATTTATTTAATTACACTTATGGATAAATATAGATAATAATAAAATGAGAGTTATAAACTTAAAATCTTCAATGATCCATTTCTAAAACATGAGGGAAAAAAAGATAAAGGATATTTAAAAGGTAGATTATGCATACGATGTGCATCCTCCTCTTATGACATATGGTCACCCAGTGGATGGGATTGATTTTATAATTATATGGATATCACCATAATGACCTATGATTATATTTTATCATTGTAAGATAGTCTATAATGATTTATATCTCCACACAATATTCATATGAGCTCACATCAACAAGAAACACATACATAGTGTCATGGTTAAAATTGGATCACAAGAAAAAAAATTCATAATGACACTTATCCACACTCTTGGATACTCACAATTTTTTTTTTGAGATACTAAAAATGTAGTTAATGTATTCAATGGATATACATATAACACTCTTGGGCAACTTGTGTTACCTCTTGATGTGGGATCTATGATATTGTCTACTTTTTTTCTAGTTCTAAAACATATTGGGGTATTTTACATTTTGTTATCACACCCTTGGATATAAAATATTTTGAATTACCATATTTAGTGTATTGATTTATAGAGTATATATACTATAATAAATTAGTCACAATTTTAGGCATTTTATATGATTACCCTCTTCAACTAATAGTATATCTTCCTCCACCCTCACCACAATTATAGTTGATTATGACACATATTAAGGATAATTATATAGAGGTGGTTGACACATCTATTCAGAGACTCTCTATACATTCATATAGATTGAGATTAGTTAATTCTCCTAGGTAACATCAAATATTTGTTCAAGATTCATAGATGCCATCATCTGCTAAAACATGAACAAAGATAATACCATATATAGTTCACCATTTTATAAAACATACATAATAAATGATATATTATCTTACTATAAAATAAAATAAAATATATTATTACACATTCCACCATTACTCATCATACATATGAACTTATGAGTGATGGTGAAAATTGCATTACAATACACAATGTCTTCTTAGAGTTTGATACACCCACATCCATTAATTTTCAATCGTTAAGGGTTACCCTTACATTATATGATATAAGAACACCAAATGATAATTAAAATTATGATAAAATTTGGTATAATATTTTAAATTTATAGAATAAGTCAAAAATATTAAAAAATTAAAAAACTTAAAAAATATTAAAAAAAACAAAAATCAAGACCTAAACATGCATGATGGATAGTTAAACTATTTATCTATGTTATTTATCACATGTTTGGTAGTTGAAATATTATTTTTTATACACACTTGTATTTCATAGTATATGAGTGTGATGCAGGACACACAAATCATACATGGACACCTAGATGTTAGGCTCTCTTATACCTAGTGGTCATGTCAATGTTAGGGGAATATTATTATATAGGTCACACCATCATAATTTATATTTTATATGAAATTTTACTATTTTGAGATACGTTAAATTATTACACATGACTTGCTAGTTACTCATATCTTACATAGTGTTTCATTGATACACTACTTTACTATGATGTGCATTGACATATATAGATAGTGTAAGCTATTTTTCACTTGTTATATGTTGCATTGATGTTATTATTCTTTCATGATAGGATATTCATTGATTTTATATTGCGTGAAACCATTGGCCTTATGTGTGCAACATTAGTTTATCCCCTTTTTAGTGTAAAATTTTTGTCTCTTGATTGTGGTGTTTGGACTTATTTTATGTGACATTAATGTTTCCCTTGTGTGTGTGACATATTTATTTATGATATAAAATGATTATGAATGGATTAATATAAGATTGTCTATTTAGATATTTAATATTTTTGAATTTATATGTGTTGTAATAGATATCACACACCTCACCATTTATGTATGGTGTCATGATTTATATCATAGACATATTTAGTATGTATTTTTATTTAGATATTACATCAATGATGGTTATTATAATGTGCCTTATTAACACATATATATTAACATGATACTTATATTGCCTAAATTACATATGTTACATTCATGCTTTGATCACATATATAGTATTATTATGACATATCCTCCACGTGTTGGCATGGTTATACATGATTAGCTATTTATAAATGAAATGATGTAGTTAAATTTTTATTTTGAGATGGGTGACTTATAGGATACATCCCTCACCTAAAATGGGAGGGGTGGAGAGGGGGAGACTATTAGTTATATATATATATATATATATATATATATATATATATATATATATATATATATATATATATATATATATATATATATATATATATATATATATATATATATATATATATAAGCCTCCATGATTAACAAAATATATTTTTGGAATATATTATAGGACTCAAAGAGTTCATAGCGGTTTAGTTATTAGATGAAACAAATATTCATACAATGATACATATTACTAGGACATGTGCCATGCATATTCAAAAAATTGAAAGAGACATGAGCTACATAGTATATGTTTAGATGAACTTGAGTTCATATTACATGTAGGTGAGCATGGTTTATATGAACATAGATTATAGGTTTTCACATGTAGATACAGTTGATACATAAGAACACTATTTGGTATACTAGTTTGCAGATTTCTATTTCTTTTTCCTCTTTTATCATAAAATTTTATTTTGTATTATTCATATGTTAAGGTTAAGGGAGAATGAAAAACCATCTTAAATTTCCTCTTTTCCTAATATTATGTTCTTCTTGATTATGTATGTCTACTCTTTTCAAGTTTCATTTGGTTAAACTATCACATTCTATTGTAGAATTTATGGGATATGTTATTAAAAAACCCTCTTAATTTTTTTGTAAAGGTTTTAGGACATGTTTTCAAAACCCTATCTTTATTATTATATGTTATGATGTAAAGTTGAAGTTTTGGGACCTGATCTTAAAAAACCCTCTTTGATCTTTGCAAAGGTTATGGGACCTAATATCAAAACCCTCACCATAGTTATGGGACATTTATATAACCCTCACCTCTTACCCTAATAAAATAAAAAACAATTTAGAAATAGGTTGTCAAAATTTATCATATATATATATATATATATATATATATATATATATATATAGATATATATAGTATTATGTATCATTTGGCATAGATTCAATGGGGCATGATACTAGTTGACACACATATATACTTATTCAAATATCAGATGGAATTTTTTTATTGAGGTGTGATGTTGGTTCATACACATATACACATTTTTAAATAATCATTTTTAATTTGTTTATTTTTTTAATATAGTTCAATGGAATCTAGTAGTGATCAACCTTGAATATTTAAGTCTATCTTCAACAATTGATTTATGTTTTTTCATGTGATTAATGGTGAGGTTCAATAATGTTCAAAATACTTGTAATTACTCATATAAAACCCATTATGTGGATCCAAATTTACCATATTTAGGTTTAATATCAAAGACAAATACATTATTTGAGTTAGTGTGGTTGAGGTTCAATGACACCCAATGATATTAGTACTACTCCTTATTCATGAGGTTTTGGGAATTTGTCTTCCCAACCCATGAACTTACATTATTAAAAAAATTAAGATTTGATCACCACTAATTATTTAGTGGTTTAACAAGAGGAATAATTCTCAAGTGATTCAAAAAGGAAGCATCATATCCAAAAAATAACAAGGCAACATAGTTTATGCACATACAAGTGTACTCCTATTCTCTTAAAAAGTTTCAAATTTCAATTATAGTTCAAATTTAAAATTTACCAATATGTACATTAACTAATACATGTTAAAATTTAGGTTCACATTGATAAAATTTGTATATTTAGATCTTTTTCTCAAATACTCAATGTTTTGTACACACTAATTTATATCCTTATCCACTTACTCTACTATTTATATTGAATTACATCACTAGATTAAATGGGGGAATTTAAAGATACTAAAATATAGTATTAGATTTTTTTTTAAAAAATTTTGACCAATCTTCACCATACATGCCTTGTTCACACATATATTCCTCTAATCCACCATTATCTCACATCTACATGTTATCTATGGATCCAATCCTTCCTAGAATTCACCTTAGGAATTCTTTTAAACTATGTCAAATAAGTAAACCATCCTACCCAAACATATCTAGATAATTATGTCAATGTTCATGTGTCCTTAATAATAACATTATATTCAATTGGTACCATCTATATGTTACCAAAAAAATTTGACAGTGTTGTCCTTCACCTACCAATGGTCAAATTTCAAAATAAAGTCATTCATATGGATCAACCCATCTAATTAGTATGTGGGTGACATGATAAATTACCCAAATAATTATACATAGATACAAATTAGGTTTATAATTTTTATCCACATATAATTTATCTCTAAATAATTTATATAGTACTTCACATTAGGAAAATTTTCCCTATTTTTCTAAAATTGTAAATTAGTTAATAGAAGCAGTCATTAATAGGGTTGAATCATACTAAGTGAATTCAAGATTAAAAAAAATTTTCAAGTATAAAAATACATATCATAGGGTTCATTAATATAAAAAAGGAGAACAATTGAATATTAAACTAAGGGAAATAACTACATGTGTCTTGATTTCCAACATTAGAGTATTGGATATGTAGGCAAGTCTATTACACTTCCCAATTTTTTTAGTTTTTATTCCCTCATGAATGGGACTATATATATGGATGAATTTAATTGATTCATTCATTCCATACATATGATGAAACCTCAATATCACACACATAATTTAAACAAAAACAAATGCACATGTATGTATCAAACATAGAAGAAAAATATCTAGGGACAAAATTGTCTAGCTTGGAACATAGTGGAATATGTTATTGACCTAAGGATAACATAATTTTATAAGAATAAACATATATTTATAAAATAAATAAAATGAATTAGAGTCATATTTCTATTTTTTCTTGTTGCTTTCCACCTATCTCAGTCTTGCATAGTACATGAAACTAATACGTATCTCATAATTTATTTTAATTCCCATATTTAGTAAACTTCATTTCAAAAATAGTATTAATATTATAAATTCACATATATAGTTGATTTTTATATTTTATGATCTAAATTATATTACAAAAATTTATATTAAACCATTAATCTTAATTAGGGTAAGATAGTGTCCTAGACCTTGGTGTCTATTGATAGATAAAATTATCACATAAACTAATTTACCTATTCACCTATCATGAAGGTCAAATTATAATCATACTATTTTAATATTAGGGACCTATGAATACATAAATTAGTTATAATATGTATAAATGGATATTATATATTTAATTAAATAGTATTTAATAACATTCAATACTTAATCAATTTATAGGAATCAAATATTTCCATTAAATTAAATCTAAGTACACAATATATCCATTCAATATTGATTATTTTTTTATTTGATAAGGTAAATAACCTTGTTTTAGAGTGATCAAAAACCATAGTTAAATTTTTTAAAGTAAATTAATAAGCCCCATGGACTGAATAACAAAAAATAGTAACATAAATAGCTAACTATCCCTGTAGAAAGCAAAATAGAAGATAGATAAAAAGTAAACTATTCCAGGAGGGGGATACATTAAGTGGTTCCTTCACATCATTTGTCATATTATCCTACACACCCTATTTTTTCTTGGAAATTCTATCCCTTTTTCTTTTTTTTAGGCCCTTATGTGTCATCCCTAGGCAAGATCATATGGGGTCTATTCTACACCTGTTCTTTCATCAGGATCTTCTTGGTGGGGGTTATGATGGGGGTATTGGGAGAATAGGTCTCCATTAACATCATATGTTACTTAAGTGGGGTCTGATTTACCTTAATATAATGAGTGAAGGATTGGATTATTTTGTCAAATTTTATGTTCATTACATTGCAATCTTATATAATGCCTTTTAGACTCATCCTAGCCTCATGAAGCTTATTATTAAAATTTTCTAGTTTCTCTCTATTAGATTTAATATCCTTTATTAGGGAGTCATTTCCTTTCCATAACACTTACCTAGAGGTTAAATCATCTAATAATAATTGTTTAGGTTTAGGGATAATGTGTTTTAGGATAGGGTATTCAATAGAGGTTTTGGATAAAGGGCTAACATGAGAAGTATTGATTATCTGATGGTAGTAGCTTGAGGTAGGGTCCTCCTTAGGGGATTCCTCCTTAGTAGAGGACCCATAAAAAGTAACATACCTACCCCATAGGTTTTCACCATGATTAAATAGTAACATGATAAGTTCTTAGTGTAAAATTGGGTTTTCATCATTTATTTGGTGTGCAAGAGCAGTACTCTCTAAGGATTTGAGGAGATAAAAAGGGAGGCTTATTTTATAGCCCTTATAATTATTTATCAGTAGAAGTTGATGAGAGGATATTAGGGTATGATTATTTTAATACATCAAGTAATTCATTACTTGCAAGCATAATTTGGGCCATTGGCACAAAAGGTTTATATGAGGGAACCCCTTTTTGTCTATCTTGATGAATTCATTGGTGCAAAAGAACCTATATAGAATCTCCTAATTTTTTGATTGGTCTTTATATAGCTTTTATCCATTACATGACATACATTTAACTTCTTTAATCAACTCCTACATGATTGAGATTCTAACCCCTCTTATCTCCATGATCCTCTTATTCGATCTAGTAATGAATTCTCTCACCAAACCTGCATGATGTTCAGTTACACTCAACATAAATTTTGTAATCCCACCTCTATATATTTTCTTACACACCTTATTAATACTTCATAATTATGAGTAGGAAGTTGGTTCTAGGTGGTCCCCATCTCCCCCATCTCCATAGTACCCAACGAGTTGAAGATGAAATTTATATATATTAGTGTTAATGGTTCAAAAAAGACTTGTAATACATGTGTCCTCCCACTTTATGTAATTAATTATCCTCACATTTGAATAATGATAGGTCATTATATTTAAAATCCATTGATTCAGGAGTATAGTTCATGTGTGTAGCTACCAAATCACCATCCTATCCCGAGGTGCATTAATTAATAATATGAGATTCAAAATTAGATTCAACCTATAATAATTATTATTTTCAACATGGGCATCATATTCACTATCCCATCAAATACTTTATTTAGTTTATCATATATATCAAATTTTAAATAGATATTATCAATCCTATATAATAGAAAAAAGTCTATTAAATAAACTATCTTGGAGGATCAAACACTCTGAATCCTTTATCAATGTTTTAATTAATTAATTCTCTTTATCATAATATATACTTATGTTTACTTTAAAACCCACACCAAAAAAATGAAAAAAGAGAAAATCAAAAAAGAAAGAAAAATAAAAAAATTGAAATATAAAAGCAAGAGAGGATATAAAATGTTAATAAAGTTAAATTAGACTAAACAATAGCTATAAGGTTAAATAAAAAACTAATTAGAAACTAGATATTAGGTAAACAAACTAAGATAAACTACAAAAGTATATGAATTAAAAAATTAGAATATATGTTATCTATTAAAACAAAAGAAAATTACATCAAAAATAACTCAAGAAAAAATCAAAATATGATTAAGAAACTAAGTATAAAACTATAAATTATGAAATAAAGTCCTATTATAAGAATAAGATTATATTGATAACCCATAAGATGTTTTATAATTTATTATAAAATATTTAAGAAAATGATATTACAGATTAATAAAAAATTGACAATTTATCATATATTGTATCAATGTATTCTTTATTTTTAGGAAACTTTTAGATTTTAGTCCATGTATATGACTATGTTATTATTTAGTAATCAAAGAGTTAATAATCTAGGCCATTTTCATATAATCAATTCAGAATTAAATGATCTACCTAGATATTCTTGACCTTACCAAGAGAGAAACTTCATGTTAATATTATTTTTATTTAGTAGTTGAAATTATGTAATTTTATGATCCTTATTATTTTTATTGAGATAACTCTTCTAAAACTATCTTTCAAATCTTTCCCAAGAAATTCATCAAGTTCATATCCACTAAATGCATAAATATGGTTATACTGTAGTGATGCATCACCCACTAGTTTATAGACTCTAATATGAGCCTTGATATTGGAACTCATTTCATGAAATACTAATACAAAATTACATACTAGGATTTTATAGTATCACTTGATTCTTAATAAAAATAAGTTTGAGGAAGAAGTTTATTGAGATATTTGATGAAAGCATCAAGTACAAATCTCTATTATAGAATATTTTCCTTCACTTCCACATTATTTATTGAAATCATGTTATTGTTAGGGCCTAATTTTTTTTCCAAATGGTTCTCTTTGACATCTAACTAGACCTAAATAGTTTTAATCATCCCAAAAAATACAAACCATAATCTCAATAATTCCCACAGATGAGTTTTTATTGTCATCAAAATTAACATTAGCATTGGTAGTAATATTTCCATTTTTATTGGTACTAACATTTCCATTTTTATTGGTACTAACATTTCCATTTTTATTGACACTAAAATTTCCATCTTCATTAGAATTATCATTTACATTCTTAGGAGGGGTTAATTAGGAAATATGTTTATATTTTCTCTTGTTCCAACCCTATTTCCTCTCACATATTTGTTTCCACCCTCACTTAGATTCTAGTTTGTGTTCTCACCATCTTAAGATATAAAATATAGAGTTATGACAATTAGTTAAAAAAATATCTCTAGGGTATAAAATTTTGATTTGATACCACTATTATATCCTCTACAACCCAAAACACAAAAATTTCCACAACTAGGTATTCATGGTTACACTTAATTGTTAAACAACTAGGTGTGTATTTAATTGATTTTAAGTATACTTTTACAAAATTTCCATACTTACCTAAAATTAGTTTCAACATACAAATCATGGTTAAAAATCACCCTTACTAAATAATATTGTGAAAATAAATAAATAATGAGTATATATATTTTAGATAATCCACAAATTCAACCATTGATAAAA
>JARHVA010001881.1:1452500-1607500 GCA_037957365.1 Torreya grandis | reverse complement strand
TTCTAAGAATGAGGAAGAGTATATTGAGAATTTCAGGTTAGTATTTAAATGGTTGTAGAAGCACAAGTCATATGGTAAGATATATAAGTGTTCTTTATTTCATAAAATGATTCAATATATATGGAACTTCATCTCTATATAAGGAATTACAGTTGATCTAGCTAAAACTAGGGCCTTTATAGATTGGTCAGCACCTAAAAATGTGTAAGAAGTGCATAGTTTTATAGGATTATAAGGATATTATGGGAATTTTGTACCTAAATTTTCAAAAATATATAACCCAATCTCCTCTCTTTAATATAAGTAATAATGGTTTGTTTGGTCAAAAAATTACAAAGAAGCCTTTCAAGTCGTAAAATAAATGCTTACTTCTACACTAGTTTTGCAGATTCAAGATTTAAATGGGCATTTCTCAATGATAATTGATGATTTAGGATATGGGTTAGGAGGATTAATCATGAAATATGATTCAACTATGGCCTATGAATATAAGAAACTAAAGCGTTATGA
Source organism: Torreya grandis (assembly GCA_037957365.1). NCBI lineage: Eukaryota > Viridiplantae > Streptophyta > Pinopsida > Cupressales > Taxaceae > Torreya > Torreya grandis. The sequence continues at coordinate 1,606,990 of JARHVA010001881.1, read as the reverse complement.
GGCTAATTAGCCTTCTTGTGATCTAGAATTGGATGCCATAGTTCATACCTTATAATTTTGGAGACATTACCTTCTAGGTAAACCCTTTGAACGTAAGACTAATAATTAAGGTCTTAAGTATATCTTCACCCAACACAAGATTATTCTCACTAGAGGTGGTGGTTAGAGTTTCTCTTCGAATATGATTTTGATATTATTTATGTGGGTTTTATGTACACCTAAGAATAATCATGAGGTAACCCCTAACATTTTAGGATCTTTATGATTTTTGACTTCACTCTAGGGCATGAGTTATAAGTATTGGGTCTTATAGTGACTAGTGGTGAAATGGTGGTGAGTGAAGTAAATGTTAACCAGGATGGTTCATATATGGATATGGATCCTAGATTCACTTGGTTTTAATGAAATAGAGATGGACTTAACTAAAATGGGCAATATTCAAAGAAAACACAAATAGAGGGGAAGATAAGTTAGGAAAGAGGATCTGGAAATAGAGGACATGGATTATTTATAACTATCCTTAGAATAAGGATAAATTCCAAGGGATTAATTCTTTCAACTTGTTGATTTGGCACATAGAACTAACAAACATAGTAAAGAGGACTAAGAAATATGATACAACTAACTCTTAGTCATCAGATAAATGTTTATGTTATTAAGACTATTGTATGATTTCTTTAAAAAAATTATAGTTAATACCAAATAACACATTTGATTAGTTATGTCTAAGTATAGGAAGTTATATCAAATGGCATTTCCACACAAATTTAGAGAGCAACCTATAAAAATTGTTATAATAAAATAATATCTACCAACCTATAATTATTTTTACACACTTTAATTGATAAAGACCTTACTAACTAACCACAATATACTCAAAAATACTATAACATATATCAATAAAATAAGCTACTAGTTAGATAAAATGAATAAAAACTATAACATAGACATGAAAGAGAAAAGTATGCAACACAGGTGTTTTAAGGCAACCCCAAAAGTATCTGTCAATATTGAATATAATAATTTATTCACCTCTTAGACTATGAGATACACATGTATAAACATGCTTAGGATGGGGACACCTCATCATTCAATCCATGCTCAAATTTTCATCATCAGTAGGACATACATGGCCATGATGTAGCCAATCATTCACAAAGGACAAAAAATTGTTACAACAACATTATGTTATAAATAATTGATGTAACTACAAGTGGAACTGCCTACAAATAGGTTGTGGTATCCATTAATACTTGGGCTCTCACAATTGTTGTATTTTTAACCTAAGTTATAGATGTGGTTAATCCAAGCATTTGAGAAGTAGTTGTACCTGAAATAGTTGGCATAGGTAGGGTGGTCAAAGGTGCTTGTCTACTTTATTGAATTTGAAAATAGAGGGTGTGACTCACCTAAATGTTTATTTCATTTGTCCTGATGTCTAAAATAATACTTTTAAATAGTTTGGGGATTATGCTCATTAATTGTCTATGTGATTTTAATGTAGCCCCATGTTTCACAAAAAGGTCCTTGTGTTAATGAACTATCTTTTAGAAAAAAATATCAATTATAGCAAGTCTTCTTGGGTCTTATATAGTTATCCCTCTACCTCTACCTTAAAACTATCTACTACTATCTGAAGGAGATATTTAAAGGTGACCCTAAGGACTAATACCCTATTAGGGTTAAGTATGCCATTTATTCTTAGTTTCCTCGAAAACTTTAATGGCCTAATTCTCATTATTGGTGAGTTTTTGAACTAGATTTTAAATTTCCTAATGCCATAAAATCAATCCATATCTCCTAAAATCTATGTAGTTCAAGATACATGTTGTATCTAGACCAATTTTAGATGGTCATAGTCTTTATTTCAAGATGTTTGGCTCAAGAAATTGAGTCTAGCCTCTATTCTCTTCATCCTATCAACAAAGGTGAACACATATCCCCACTTGGACTATGACTCCTTTGCACTTATTAACTAGATAATTTCATATATCTTCCAAGATTATCCTTGCACATTATCCATGATTTCACTCATAGGTTATATGGTATCCCTTCCTTGAAACACCTCCATAGTTTGATCAAAGCCTCTAAATATTTCTTGAATCATGGATTGAGTCTCCAAAGGTGTAAGGATATTTTATGTAATTGACAATATCTGAAGGGAGTGATTTTATTCTTTTTATCAAAGAGAAGACATCTTTTTTTTTTATAATTACACCTTTTATCCTTCATCTATTATATTTTTCTTTTTGACCTTCCTCATATTCTTCATTTATATATCAAATTGAAACTTGGCTATTGGTTGTTCAATAATAAATAGGTCCCACATTCCTTTTTCTACCTAATGTATTTTTTGGATCCATTTAGGGATGTTGAAGGTAAATGGTTATTATGAATGTTTGGATTAATCTATAGAAGTGTCATATCAATATTGATTTAGAGGGAGCATAGGCTTGGGATAAGAGGCTATTAGTTGAGGGAAATGGGGAATAGTGTTTTTCCACACAGTGAACTTCTTTGGGGTTCCTATGTAATTACTATATTTCTTTTATCGACCTCATTTTATGTTATAATGGTTGAAAATTTCATTTAGGTTTCATGACCAATTGGTAGGCCCAATTGAGTGGATGGTTAGGAGGGAGTAAATGGGGAAGCAAAAATGGTGGTGGAGATCAAATATTTGAAGTGCACTTGTTTATTGAGTCTAGAGGAGTAAGGGCTTGAGGAATTAAAGAATTAATAGGTAGGAGGGGTAATAAAAAAATTATATAAATAATCCATCACCAATGTGAAATTAACTCTAGTATAATACTTTTAAGGTTGGATGCGGGGAACCACAACCTATATTACTTATGTTAGGAACATGGATTATAGAATGTATTTATGTATATGAAGAAAATTAAATTCATCATAAACCCAATTCTTAGGATACTAATTTGATGGCTCCCAAGGTTTTTTAAAATTTGAGTGAATAATCCATTTTATAGTGTTTACTAGATATGACATCATATATAAGTTTTTGTATAGTGTGGTGTCTGAATTGAGGACTTGGTTGATCAAATTATCACAAAGTATATCACCTTTTATGGTCCTTAGTGCTAGGTAGCTTACATTATTTTTTTATTTGAGTGTTTTTTACCTCCATTTGACACTTGTAAACAATTTACTTCCCCAAAGAGCATCATATTAATACTACTAAGGCCTGCTCTTTACTAACTAGTTTATTTATCACTTCAAGATTGTGATATTAGGGCATATGGAGGTCTATCTCCACTCCACTAACCTTGGGATTTCCATAACCCATTTTATCACTATGCAAGATATAGGTGAGGGAGATGATGAAATATAGCTATATTTTGATTCTTCACTCACCTAAGAGACTTAAGAACTTCTCATTTTGTTTTGAAAGATATGGGTCTACAGGATCATGACATATGGATGGGTTTTGCTACTCTATTGACATTGGTAAATTTTTATGTTGAACTTTAATTTTTAAATCATTGAGTTAGTGGGATCATGACACATGGATGGTTGAATCTACTTTTATAGCCTTGGGAATTTTGTATGTTGAACTTTGATCTATCAATCATTATGTGAGAAGGATCACGACACTTGACATGATCCCAACCTCTCACTTACTTGAGAATCCTTTTAGAGATTTATAACTATCTAAAAATTCATGGGATAGTGGGATTGAACCACATAGTGACATAAAATGTTTTTATAACACTGAAGTATAAATCATAATTCATTTGCCTTTAGGGCTCTGAGAGATCTAGTGAATTGCACATGGTAAGATTTGGTGACTTGGTAGGGGTCCAAGAAAAAATTAGAAAGAATTCAAAGTTAAGAACCATATACATAAGATAAAACATATAAATAAAACCTTGAAAAATGTATAAGTTAGTTAGTCCAAATAAAAACCCATCATGCCTTGGGATTAAACAAATGAACTTCATCAATCATTATAATTTGAAAAGACTTAGACATACATGGATGAAAAAACCAAAGGCTGGAGATGTAACTAGAGATAATCCTAATAAAAAAATTTGTTTGAAATAATATAAGTGTCTTTATGTTAGTTTAATATTCAAGAAACAAGCTTAGGTTACCTCACAGATCCTAAAATAATGAAATATTTTTGACAAGTGGGTCCTTATTTAAAAAAAATTAAATGGGGGTATGTTGGGACACAATAGATATCAAATAAATTAAGGGAAAGGAAAAATTGAGTTTCACATGTTTTTAGTCATAGGAGATACGTTACAACTTTGGCTATAATTGGAATCACCTTCAAAGATCAGGTAGTGAAATTTTTAACTAGCGATAATTTTTATGAGTAAGTAAAGAAATATTTAACTAAAAAATCTCAAGATCATAAATATTAATATTTTTAGTTAGAAAATGATGAAATTTTAAGGTTCAATGGAAATATTTATGTGCTTAATATGGAGAATTTAGGAAACATTATACTAAAATAATTTCACAATGTACCCTATTTAGGGCATTTAAGAGTAACTAAGATGGTAGTAGAGTTAAAACCTATATATTTTTGGAAAGGACTTAATAAAGATGCAATTGAGAGGATTTGAAACCTCCATATTTTTGGAAAAGACTTAACAACCATCACTTAGACTCAATATCATAAGTTATAAGACTCCTTGCATGTAATGATATACTAGTTATAAGGAGTTATATGGTTTTAAAATGCTTAGTTATTTCTTGAAAATTTTTATTCTAACATAACCCTTAGGGGTATATTTAGCAAAAGAAGTATTAATAATTTAGAGATAGATACACCCCAAAGGTAATTTTTTGTTGAATAAATTTTGTATTAAAATGGTTTTTATGTTTTGAGAAGCTATTATCATGAGAAGCTTTGATACTTGGACATGATTTTATTTTTTCAAGGTTGAGAATCGAGTTAAGGTTTTGTTATGATGAAAAGGCTAAGGAATGAAAATTAGGTTTTTATTCTTATTGTAGTCATTAAAATTAGTTGAATTTTCCTCATATATTAAGTGTTTTTGGGCCATTGAGCTCATACTCTGTGGATTCATAACTAAGATTAAAATCAGGAGGTAGAGTTGTTCAATTAGGAGGGAGGATTTGCATGTGGTGGAGAGGAAGTAATGAGGGGAGTCAATTTTGTCACCATGTAGAGCATGATGAAAATGGAGAAGGATATAAGTAGGAGAAGAGGGAATGCATGGATCATTAAGAGATATCTTTAGATAAGATGACCAAAATTGAAGCAAGGGACTTATATTGAGACTTAGAAAAATAACCTACAAGTAGGAGGCTCCAGTAAGGCATTCCTACCTATAGGATGATTCAATTTTTATTTCATATTTATATGTAAAGAATAGGGTTTTAATTTAGGTAAATAGGTGTTGTTGATTATATGAATGAAATAAAAAAAACCGTACCTTAGGGTTTTAGGGTTATATAGCTGAGGAAATAACTATGCTCTATCTTGAGATCATTTCTCTAAAACTCCTACCCTGGGAATAATGACTTAGTATGAACTATATTTATGTGAGTCTTATTTATGGATGTAACTATATTTCACTATTACAACATAGATACATACATATATGAATATTTGTGGCAATATAACCATTTTAAATAATATTTTATTTTATTTAAGTCCTTTACATTGAATAACTATTGGGTTATGAATTGCTCTTTGTGAAGTATGATGTGGTATTTTCATGGTAACCTAAAACTATGTTTCAATGCAATATGGGTTCAAATAAGTCCTTTAGTTTAAAATAACGTAAGTATATAAAAACATACAACATCTATACCTCTTTTGATAATAGTCAATTTATATAAAGCCTCTACAAAGGTTGAAAGCTTTGTTAAAAATTGTTGGGTTTTACTTGAGAATGTTTTGACAAAAATAAGTTATAAGTTTTCCAAGACACTTAGGATCCTTAAGTTATAAAATGGATAGATTTTTCACCCAGATTCTAAGTATAAAAGGGTCTTGTAAATCTTTAGACATCCTTGAAAAATTTTAGACTCAAAGGGTATGTTTGTTGTAGGACTTTATTGACTACATTAGTCATTTATAGTTATGTAAGATTATTTTTGGAAGAAAATAAAAACCATATAAAATGGATCTAGAAAATTTTTGGGGTATTAATATTGGTTATAATCTGAGGCTGAGTCTATTAATACCGAACTTATTGAGTGTGATGAAAGGATTTGAATGTAAAGTATGATAAGTGTTGCCATCTTGTTCATGTGACTGACTTATCCATAATAAGACATGTAGATTTTATTTTGTTAAGAACAAAAGTTAAGAATGGGAATTTGGAAATGTTAAGGTTATGAAATGGACTATGTAAATATAAACTATATATGTTGTTATATTTGGGGTTCGACGATGTTGTGAAACCAAATATGAATGTATTCATTCTCTTGCCCTATGTATAACTATGGAAATTATGTATGAATGAGGTAGTTTTCTAGTTTTATTTGATAACAAGTTTACCTACATTGAATAATTATTTTGTGGGGAGATGTATATTTTATTTAATAATTTTTAGTTATAGATATAATAATAAATTCTAAATCTTGGAAAGTTATGTTTCTTACAATGAACTATTAGGGTGATTTATGAATATAATAAGTACTCAAAATATAAATATATAAGTATAGTCATGGGTAAGGTTATTTAGTAAATGTGTTTGAAAAGGAAACCCAATGTATTTTTTGTTTTAATATAGTTTATCCTCTATTGTATATAATAAAAAAAAGATATGATATTAAGGTTGGAATATAGAATGAGAGTAGAACTTGCTCATATAGATGGTACTTAAATGTTTACAAAGGTATTAATGAGGTTGATTATATGTTTATAAATCTATTACTTTGATTATACAATATAACTTGTTAAAAATTAAGTATGATTGAAAGGTATGTTAAGGATAAGCATATAAAGTCTTGATTGTCATTCTTGCTTGATTAACATATCTGTATGAGGTAAAATTTAATATATATCTATAAATACATATATTTTCACTAAAGCATGGTAATTATGATATGTTTTTGAATCTTTAGTTTCATGATATGTTAAATAACAAGAAATACTTATATGAGTATGTTAGTGGGTGACTCTTATACATAATTATTAATGACATTAGGTTTTGGATAATAGGAAATACTTATATGAGTACACTAGTGGGTGAATCATATACATACCTCCTGATATATCAAGTGTGATTTAGTATTAGAGAGTTGTATGTGAGTGAAAAAGATTCATATTATGTACCTAAAATCTATAATAAAAACTTTAGCCAAAGTAATATTATAGATGAGACATTTTAATTTCACTATAATTATAGTTCATATGCTTGTTGTTATCATTTAGATAGAGTAATGGATTCTATGATCTATTTGATTTCTACATGTAATAATTTTAGTGCAAACAAGGGTTTTGGCTATTTCTTGATATCTAAATTATTTTTATTTCCCCCTCCATGGAGGGTAGGGCCACTCTCGAAATGGAGTGCTTAAGATTCCATTAATATATGGTTGGAGGTAAATCACTCGAATGATAATCTCCCTCATCAACTAATTCAACTAGATGAAATTACACTCAGGCTATGTGATGGATCATAGAGTTGTGTTTGTGGCTCATAATGTACTTTTTTAATTTCATTATGTATGTTGATATTGTAACTTGTTGAACCTAATTTATAATTATCATAGTAGTGGTTGTGTACTTGTATAAAACAATTATATTTATAAATAAAAGTGGGTGTAATTGTATTCTTTATTGATTCATGATTTGTATCCACATTTAAAGTGCTTAGTATGCTTAATGTTTAGATGATCAGTTTCATAGGTTAATGTTATGTTAAATGTTGATTACTAATTGATGATTACTATGCTAGTGGGCTGATGTGTTGAATGAATCTATTATTCATAATTAATTTAGTTATATGTTTTAAACAAATGGTTTAAAATTATCTTAATAGTGAGATTTATGGTATTCAAAAAATATTAGTATTGTTTTGGGTAAAGATTCATTTGCTCAACACTTTATTATCATGATGTAAAAGTAACGTTAATAGATTTTTTAATGTAAGAGGTTCCTACTCTCTTATAGAAATTTGATGGGGGAATTTATAGTGGTCAATGTATCGATCATGCTATAACTCACAAATACTTGAGTATGGGTTAGTTTTATCCTACTCTAGAAAAATATGTTATTAATTTTTCTAAAAAATGTAATCCTTTTCAACTCCATGATGATCTAATTCACTCCCCTCTAGCCAAAATCCAAATAGTAGAGTCTCCTTAGCCATTATCTATGTGGGGATTAGATCTCATTAACAAATTATCTCAATCATAAGATGGACATGTTTTTATTATCACTATTACTAAATATTTTACTAAATGGGTAGAAGCCATGCCTCTTGTTAATGTCACTAGAATTACTATTTCAAAATTTATTCTCAATAAAATCATCTGTTGATTTGGAATTCCCCATACCATAATTTATGACAATGGTGTAAACTTCAAAAATAAATACATGAAGAAATTATGTGCAAAAATTAAAATTTCCCACAAATTCTCAATACCTTACCATCCTTAATGTAATCACTAAGAAGAGGCCACCAAAAAAAATTTGAAAAAAATCTTACAAAAAACTATTAGAGAAACTTTTATTGATTGTGTAATAATTCAAAAGTTGTATTTAAGTGATAATTTAGACTACGTATACCTATCCCAAAGCCTATTATCACACTTATCCAACCTTCGTACAAGACACATTAGTCCCTAATCATTCCTAAAGTAGTCTTAGATCCTCATTTCTTAATCTTGGTCCTTTATGCCTAATGTTCTACTAGTTGGACACTAGTACCATAATAAGGACACTAATGCTACATGGTGCTAGTGTCCCAAAAATGGTGCTAATGTCATTTACCTTTCTTTTCCTCAAATGGATATATTTTCAAAACTAGAACCTCCTAGGGTTGGCCTAAACCTCTGTTATCACTTGTACAAGCATCATAATAATATAAATACATGACTTTATCCATATAACCACTACATGGAAATAAATGTAAAATACACAATCAAACTCAAAAAAAGTGCAAAATTAAGTTTATGAATCCCTATTCTACCCTACTTCTACATACTACCATCTATAATTGTCATAAGCTCATATTACCCATATTTATAGTATCAAACACATTCAAGGCACTCAAAGCCACTATCATACTAGCTTCACTTGTAGTTTCTCTAGCACTTAGGTGGGGATAACTACATTAGGATTGATCTCTCCTCCAAGTATTGGTATGTAAGAAAATCTCTTCATAGAGGGGTGTTGAGGATGTATAGACTACCATACTAGTAAACAAACTTTTTAACTCATGTCAATCAAATTCCATAGATATATATATTATTAGGGTTTGATCATAAAATTATACAAAATAGATAATATATATGGTTTCAAAATTCATGCATGTAGAAACAAACCTTATAAATCCAAACATAGGTACACACACAAACTTAGGATAGTCCTACACAAAGAACACTATAGCTAATATCAAGACACTATTGCCACATTTACAATAATGGAACTACTATCTAATTATTGTGCTACTATCCCAGAGAGGTTCTAGCATTAGGATCCAATTTGTGACACTCAGACCATATTCCACCTTAGTTTTCAACACGTAAATCATTTGTCTCAATTATTTTCTAGCTAAGTTCTTACTTGCACTATTTTTTACTATTTTTAGAAAAGTAAAAGCTAGTTAATTTTATAACAAATTAGATGTATTTATTACATATTATTTTCCTAATTTAGTGTACTCAGATTTTTAACAGACATAAGATTTACATTTTTTAAGTCCTAAAGGTTAAAACATTGGTGAACCTAACTTAGTTTGAACATTTCTCAAACCCTAACCCTAGATTATCCTATGGTTTGTATCCTTTTATTTCCTATTTTCATTGGCTACTTTAAATTTTTTAGATTTCATATAATCTATTTTAGTATTTGTATTTCAATTTGTTTATTATATGTCATCTAAAAATGTTCTCTCTTCCATTAATAAGCTCTATGCTAGGTGGTAATCCTATTTAGCATATCTAGATTCTTTATATTCAAGCTTATACCATGGATAAGGGACCTATTGTCACTCCCATTGTTGATCCTTCACACCTTGAGTATGCATATTTAAATGATAATGCATCCTAAGATAAGAAATATAGTAAAGATCAAGATGATACATAAGTTGGAAATAAGTACATTTCCCCTCCACTTAACAATGAAAACCTAATTTTAAATAATGATTAGATCTTATATAGATTTAGATATAGACTTAGGGAACAACCCCTTAATCATACACAAATTTTAAAATCCATAATGGAAATTAAGAATAAATCAAATAATGGTCAATCTTTAGTGCCCCCAACTAATAACATTGTTACACCTACATTGGGACCAACTCATCTATTACAAAAACTAATTATAACTCAACAAACTTAAGTGACAACTACACCTATTATGGATAGTTCATCCATTATAGATTTTAAATCCATTATGTATGAGGTTCATACTATGAGGACTAAGGTTTTACATCTTGAGAAGTGAGCCTCTAGTCCATCACATGCTTTAGGTTCTAATTTTATCTTACGTACACATTTAGTACATCACATAGAAATAACTCCTTTGCCATCTAGATTCATGATACCTAATCTTACATTGTATGATGTTAAAGGTGACCGAGAGCATCATATTCAAGATTTTCACATAGCATGTTTCGACTGTGTCCAATTATTGACTCTTCATGAATTTATTCCCATATAATTTAATGGATTATGCCTTACAGTGGTTTTATGATCTACCAAATCAATCTATCACCACATTTAATTCATTTTCAAACATGTTTTTAGAATACTTCGCAATAAACATTAGTGACAAGATCCCATATGCTCAAGTTGCACAATTGAAATAGAAATCAAATGAGTCTATTACAAAATAAATTTATGATATAAGACTATATTTTCTAAATTTACTAGCCCCATGGTAGATAAAATATTTAGGACATCTTCAAACAAAGTCTTCTACTAGAATTTCATGAAGCTATCTTATTTAAGACATTTCCAACCTTCACAGATTTGTTCCACATATAAATAGAAAGAGAATTCAAGATTCTATTAATTGGAAAACTAAAATATATAATTAGATAAAAATCAACTACTAAGAATTATAGTAAGCCTTTATAAAAGATAAGGGCCACTAAAAACAAGAGTGATCCAAATAACATAGTAAATTTAGATTCAGAGCCATCTCCTCACCTATTTTTATTAGCTCCTCCACTCAAAGTTTTCACCCACATTCCAAAATATCCAAAACATGTTTTATAGTATATTTTAGAATGAAATTCCATATATCTCCCTCCCATTAAAGATATGTATATGACATGGATCTTAAAAATAAATATTATTCCAATTCATTATGTGAGTATCACGGGGCACCAGGACATATAAAAAATAGACACATCAAATTGAAACATAAGATACAATATTTTATTGAGGATAACATTATTGATGTTAGCACACCCATAAAGGCAAAAAAATTATATAAAATGGAAGATAAAATATTGAAAATATTATCAAATCCATTTCTAAAGCACATAATGAATGAGGCAAGGAGTACTTCAAGTGTTCACTACACATATTAGGCACACCCACCACCAGATTAATATCACACTACTACAGAGGAGGCACACCTAGTTCACAATATCATTGATATTTACCACACTTAAATTATAGTTAGACCACTCATCACTTTATCAAAGTAGTATATTTTCAATGATGATAAAGATTCATATGCACTCTTTATATGAGCTTCCATAGATCATCATCCTTTTCATAGTGTTATGGTTGATAACAGGTCAAGAATTAACATGTGAAATATCACACTTATACAACATTTGTGATATTAAAAGTAGGATATATATCCTAAAAACATAGTTATCAATAGATTTAGTGGTCATTTTGAGAGCTCCATCGAGGAGATTTTACTTCCACTACAGGTTGGACTAGCACATGTGGACACTAGATTCTTTATAATACCTAGTCAAAGCATATTTGACATGTTATTATGTTATCCATGGATATACTATCTAAAATCCATCCCACCCACATTGTATATATGAATAAAATTATATACATGTAGATTAGGTAGTCATAATTAAGGGTCTTCCATGTGAATATATTCTACCTATCCCACATGTACTTGCATCCTAATTACCAATTATAGCACAAGCACTAGTTATAATATAGTTATTAGTTACATCTCTAAACACATTTCCTATTATTATACCATAGAGTTTAATGTATCCATTAGATTAGGTGAGGTGTAATATTATAGTGTTTCCATGTATGCATACTATCCCATGATGACCATTATTAGAGAGAACCATGTGTCAGAGATATGTTATAGATTATAAAGGGCCTTGCTCTACTCACTTTATAATAAGATTAGTATTATTGATTTATTAGGGTTCTTATCACATGGAACCTTTCCACCTATAGCTTCTTATACCAGATGGGTCCCTAAGACCCATATAGTTCATAGGACATTATAGTCAATGTCACATATTCCTAGCATCACTCCATAGGTAGAGATAGATATAGATCACTCAGTGTAGCATATTATGGGACAAAAATTTCCTTTTCATATAATACACATGATAATAGTTCCTTTATTTGATATAGGCCACAGTGATAGTGAGTCTCCCATGAGACTCATTGGTTAGTACTGTTCCTCCTTTTTTATACATACATTTATTCTATTTTATTCCTTATACATAGTTAATTTTCATGTTGCTTGTACATGTCCTATATCTACAAATTAAAAAAATAATATAATATTTCCAAAACATAAAAACATTTAAATAATTACTCAAAAAACACAAAATTATAGATTTATGCATTGCTAAGTTTACATTTCTTATATTTTATAGACACTACATATGATATCTATCTTAGTATAGTAAGTTTTATCATACATTCATGATTAAATTATTCTTGTCAAGTGATTGTATATTTTTATAGGACTCAGGTCCTCTACACTAATCTAGACTTGTTATTATCTACCCAATAGGGGCATATATACCAACACATGGGTCTGAAATTGACACATTATCCCACTTAAGGGCATCCTATACATAGTTTTGACTCCCAAGTTATATATTTCTATACTCTACATCCTATATTTAGAATTTTTATATCTTTATATTTATCATGATACTCTTAGAATTTTTGCTAGCTATTACTACTTTAGACTCAACATATGTGCATCTTATCTATGACATAGATTTGTATTACATATTCATACATACTTTCATTTATAGCCTTCATAGTTTATACTTGATTATATCTCTATGTTTCTTCTATTCAGTGGAAATTAAATATGCCATTGTTATTTGGCTCTATGCCACTTCTTTTCACAATATGTATGTTTTAGACATGTGCCCATCTCCTTATGTGTGCCTTCCTAATGGTGTATACAAACATTTGAATATGTCCTTCTATATGGCTCTAAGATAATTTTCTTTTTTCTTGCACATATGGACATTTGAATTTCCTTTTATGTCTTATTTTCTCAAATTTAATTACATGTACTCATGCCCCTTATATTGTGGCCCCTTGGCCTACTTCGTATGCCTCATGTTATTTGTATGTATGTTTTATTATATGTGTCATGGTCATGAAAATTACCTTTATTTATTAGACACACCAATTTTCAATACCATGAGTGACCTCATGCATCTACTCTTCCTAATTGGGTGTTATGATGGACATCATGCCCTATTCCCCTAGGTAGCTACCCAATTTTAGTTAGATTTGTTGTTACATACATTATTATATCAAAATGGATACCGTTGTGAATGTTAGACATGACATACTTCTTACATTACATTGTTATGCTTAGATTATCTTACATTTGGATGCTATGTATGCACACTGTATTAGATTAACATTTAGATATCCTATATGTTCTAGATAACACACATTTTATAGAGATTTTTATTTTGAGGATAACTCTTTTAGATGTTCAACAACTCCCATCAAAAGAGGGGGAATTCATAGGGGGTTATCACAGAGATTTGAATCCTATATTAAATTTAGAGTATATTTTTAGCACACAAGATTAGATTGTAAAAAAATTATACTCAAGAAAACATAGTGGGAAAATAGTGAACTAGAAAGTAGTACAATTACATAAAAATTAGATCAGAAGGAGACTAGCGCACAAATTGGGACAATAGCACCACATGGTGTTACTGTCTAAAATATGGCACTACTATTAAATATCCTTAATTTAATAAAATCCTAGATTGGCTAGGAAATATAGTAGGTATAATATATCTTTACATAGATTCAATTACATATTTATCAATTTGGCTTAGTTTTGCTCAGATTAATACTATTTTAGCTCATATTCATACCAATTTTATCATATTAGGGGAATCATATGTGGCATTACCATTCCCATATTCAATTCAAATACCCAGATATAGATTATTATAACTCAATCTATAATCCAGATGCTTAGATATCAGATTTGGGGGCATGCACATGTAACATTATTTCTATATACTCATTTAAACACTAGTTAATCAAATGGAATGAAAAATTCCATGTCATTATCTAAATTATATAAACAAAACATCATATTCTAGGTTACACACTAGTTTCATACCTTACTCCATATGTAGTGGTTAGCATTCTTGAGTGTCCCAGAGTTACCTAATGTACCTAAGTGGCTATAGAGCCAATATACCCTATTAGACATATTTAGTTAGATATTTAAAGTTACTTTAAATAGTTTGTTTTTAGATAAATATACTACACATGGGTTGGAAATGATGGATTCATATCCTACTTGATTTCCTTACCCACCTACATGAGAGGGTTAGACACACCATCAGTTTAATCCAAGCTATTCACAAGTCATTATCCACCAACTAGGGGTAGGCAATGATGGAGTCAAGATTGGATTGATTTATTGAGCCATACACACATGAGGATTGATCAAGACATTATCTTAGTCCAATATATTCATTTATTTATCACTATATACATACACATGGTTAGCGATAATTTTATGCATTGGTTCACATACCTAGTGAGGTGTATTCATTCTTTTCCTCTTTCCTATCTCTTTAATCAATTTTATTTATTTATTTATTTTAGTCTTTTTATTTTGATATATCTTAAGTAAGGATTGATTTATTCATGTTTCACTTGTAGAACACACATTGGAGTATACTTCACATACCTAGACCCAGATTCACATACTCAGACCTAGATTCATAAGATTCAACTCCTAGGTAAGTCTAGGTATGCTTATTTTTCCTTTATCCTAATCTTTTCACTTTTCTAAATTTATAGAATACAAGGGGGAAAATGTCATCACCCAAACATGTTATTTGATTGATAAGAGTATTATTTGAGATTACCTAACTGTAGCTTAGCCCTAGACCTATTCTAGAGCCTATTATCACACTTATCCAACCTTAATATGGGACATAGGTGTCCCTAGTTAGCCTTAAAGTAGTCTCAAACCCTCATTTATTAATCTTGGCCCTTCATTCCTAGTGCTTTTCTAGATGGACACTAGCACCATAATGACACTAGTACCACATGACATTAGTGTCCCAAAAATGGCACTAATTTCCTTTACCTTTTTTTTTCATAAACAAGTATCATTGCAAAACTAGAACCTCCTAGGGTCAACCTATACCTCTTTTATCACCCACACAAGCATCATAATAGTATAAATACATGACTTTTATCCCTCTAACCACTAGATGAAAATCAAATTCAAAATACACATTGAAACTTAGAATAAGTTATGCACAATTAAGGTTATCAATCCCTATTCTTCCCTAATTATACATAATATCATCTAAAATGGTCCTAAGATCAGATTACACATTTTTCTAGTCTCAAACACATTCAAGGAACTCAAGCCCACTATCATACTATCTTCAATTTCACTTGCACTATCACTTAGGTGAGGATAACTACATTAGGATTGATCCCTCCTTAGATTATTTTTATGTAGAAAACTCTCTACATAATTTCATACTATTACCTATACATAATACATTAGGACACATTGATTATTGTTTATTAGGGTTATACAGATTATTATCTCTATGTATGACATTAAGCTACACTATTGTGGCACACATATATAGTGGCGGCATATTTATTGATTTTAATTTATCCATATTTCCATGATATCACATTTAGTGCATACTATATACAATATCCAATTCATCATGTCTATAAATAAATCCTAGCTGAGAGAAAATAGAGCATACTTATACTTTCAATTAGGGATACACTTGTTAAGCAGGAGCATGAACAATACGTGGTTCCTCTAAACTCGATTAAGGGATTACTTGAATCACTTATCAAAACACATCATGCTAAGAAGGGTTAAAATTCCTATAGTCTAACTCAATCACATAGTAACCCTAATAGAGTCCTAAGGTTTAAAACATTTCACTTATTCTAATATCAAGAAATTAAAATCTAATATAGTGCACACCAAAGCTTATGGCACAAAGTGGGGGTTAGAAAAAATAAAACAAACATGTATAGGGAACTTGAATTAAATTAAGTATGAGTAATAACCTAATACATAAAATATGAAAGATGGTATTATTCGAACCAACACTTATGCTACTTCTATCTACTAAAAGAGAGGAGAATAAAGTTAGAAAATACTTACCTAAATGTGAACCCATCAAGACATAATAAATCTCTCCCTTAGCTAGAGGGGCTTCATAAGAGGTTTTTGTGGTTTGTAAGGATCACTAATAAATTCCAAAATATCTAAGACTTATCCAAATGACTATTTTTCCAAATAAGGAACCCAAGCTAAGTCTCCTCAAGTATAATGGTGGAAGATCAAATTATGAAGAAATGCAAGAAAACAATAATGCTTGATTACACATATAAATAATGATCAAAATGATATTATATATATAGGTTTATCTTACCCTAAATCCTTCTAGGAATGGTCACTGTACAAGGTTGACCTAGTCAACCTAATGTATTTTCAAGGATAATTTACTAAATCTGAGCTAGGTTGACCAAAGGGATAACAAGATAATAAATTAAATAATACCCCTAAATTGTACTGGGTTGACCTAGTATAACACTAACCAAAATGGGTTTAAAATAAGAAAGGAAGAATGGAAAGAGGAAAAGACTGAAGGAGTACTCAAGGGAGGTGACATAGCTTAGGGATTAATTTTGGGACCTGGTTGGATTGGTAATTGTGTGGAAACAAGGGGCACAATTCATATGAATCACAAAAGGTCTGACCACCCCTTTCTTGGTGCACCCCTTAGGGTGTGCACTCAAAGGGATTGAGTATCAAAGGGCTCCTACAAGATGTAAAGCATCAATATTTCATAAAAGTTAAAAATATTGTGTATATTATTATGTGTCACTAAGGTGTAACAAGGGATGGTTCTTTGAGAAAAAATATAAGGATGCACATAATGTTGATGTTAAAAAAAATTTGTAGTATTTTAAAGTAAAAATAATTGAAAGTCAATGACTAAAAGGAAAACCAATTTAAAAATTAAATGTAATGCATACCTTAACTTACCTTTATCACTGGATGGTTATCTAATGTGTTATTATTTTTTATTATGTATGGTATAAAGACTACTTTTAAAAAACCTAAGAATACAAAAATAAATAAATAAATATATATATATATATATATATATATATATATATATATATAAAACAAATGTAAGAAAAGCTAAGATAGCTAGTGCTATGAGTATGGGACGTACTTGGGAAATTTGGCAAGCTGGGGTGATAGGTGATATGTTAGACCAAATGACCAAGTTAAAAATAAGAGTAAATTGGGTAACCAAAAAACCAAGGCTATTAAAGACTAAAAAAGTCAAACAAGCTATCTTAAGTAAGAAATGTAAACTCAACAAGTCAAACCAAGGATACATGTCAAAGAAATTGGTAAAACAAAAAAAAACGGTAAAATAAGAAACAAAATGGTAAAATAACATTGATGAGTGAGAAGTAACAATCCACATCTCACTCAATAATGGAAAAAAAAGTATAAAAGGGAAAATAACATTGATGAGTGAGTATTAACAATGCACATCTCAATCATCAATGGAAAAATGGGTATGAACTTAGGTTTCCATAATAATAGGATAAAAAAATCATGAAAAATGGTAAAAGGAAAGTAAAGTAAGTATAGAAATTTAAAATCATAGTGTAAAGAAAGAAGAATCCATATTTTCACAAACATGTTATTTTTCTCTAAGGATAGATACAACTAAAACAAAGTAGTGCTAGCATGTTTTTAAGAGATGAATAAGAAGGAATTAAGGAATGGAAAAAAAAATTATAATCACAATTTGTCTATCAAGTGGGGAAAATAAAATGGGTGGAGGGGATAATTAAGGAAAAACCAAGGTAGAGGAATTCTTTATCAAAGTCAAGACACTCAAATTAGGTTTATCAAAACAAGAGGACTTTCAACCTTAAGGACTATGAAGAACTTCTCTTAGTTACACTAGTCTTAGGTCAAAAAATGGAGTATATAAATCATCCCATGCAGGATAAATGAACTGAAATTAAAATGGACCTACCTTCCTATGACATGTTCCCTATGAAGATTGGGTACTTGCATGAGAAAGTAAGTAGCACCAAAATATTTTTTATTCTCCTCTTCTAATCTACTAGGCTATCAGACCCCAAAGGACCTCATCTCTACATGATGCCAACTATGGAATTTGAGATTTAAATAAAAGAAGGATATGTAATTTGAGTAACATCTTTTAGTGTGATTTTGACTTTTGAAATTTGTATGTTGCCTTTTAGATATCATTACCTTATGTTTTCAAATTATTTGGATTTTAAATTTCTTGATGGAATTTTATATTCCTCCTCTATATGGATTTAGAAGACCAAACATGGTTGACAAAGATGACTTTCATTTGAATAATTTTGACAAGGTTTCTAAGAGAGAAAAACTTCAAAGAGCATGGGGTCTAAGAGTTTCATAAATCTAGTTGAGATAAAAGTGCTATCTTGAATTCAACCTTGTTTTATCTAATGTAGAGATGAAGGCAAGGGGAAATCAAGAGGAATGACACATGGAAATTTTTTAATTTATTCAAATAAAAAAAATATGATAAAGGGAAAAAAGGGATACAATGATAGTAAAGTGTTATTCCTTATCATAAGAAAGAGGGAAATTGAAGAAAACATGCTAACATATATTATTTGCATATTTCATCTAGCAAAAGAAGTAAGATCTAAAGTTTGAGAACATGGATAAAGAACATGAAAATGATGGTAATTTTATGAGGATGTCTAGGTCCCATCCATGGTCTTACAAATCAACTCATAAAATAGAGACCCATGAAGGTGTTGATAAGCAAGAGAAAAAGTAAAATGAGTTAAGCAAAGAAATAGTACTATTTTGTGAGGGATGTTTGGTCTTATCCATGGTCTTAAAAATCAACTCAAAAAAATAAAAATCTAAAGGATGTGAAAATAACATTGGCAATAAATAACAATGAAAGAGAAATACATAAAATATGGTGTTTTTATGAAGAATGTTAGGTACTATCATGGTCTTATAGATAAACTCATAAAATAAAAAACCCAAGGGGTACTAAAAACAAGAGAAAATAAAAGAAGCTAAATAGGACTATGGTACATCAAGAAACTAAAAGACAAAAAGGGAGGACTAAATGTTTTCAAAAGAAAGGAAACTATTGTAGAGGGAGAGACCCATGTTTAATAACCTATAATAACTGTTAGATAGATATAGATAGAAAACATGACAAGAAGTAAATGTTTAGGAAAAGTACTATTTAAAGAATTGAGCATTGGTGGGATGTTTGAAAACATCACCTTCATTGGTTTGAAGATGGGAAGTAATTGGACCAATAATGTCTTTAACTAAATATGGGCCCCACCATTTTTGGGTATATTTACCTTCTTTATCATGGGTGTGTAATATAATTTAAGGACAAAATCACCAACATTAAAAGTGTGGATTTTAACATGTTTGTTATGTTTTCAGGTGATGTGAGCCTTGAATTGGTAGTTATGTTTCAAGGAATAAATATGATGTTCATCAAGAGGATCAAGTGCATGAAGGCTAACTTCATGCAGTTATTCATTGGGAATAATACCATGAAGAGATATATGAAGAGAGGGAAGCTCAAATTCTAAGGGAAGGAATGAATCAAAACCATAAACTAGAGAAAATGGAGTTACCCCAATGTAGTGTGTATGCTAGTCTGATAGGCCCAAAGTATAGGGTAAAGATGAATATGCCAATCCATGTGGGTTTCATGAATTATCTTTTGGAGAATTTTTTTGATAATTTTATTGGTGACCTCATCTTGACAATTACACTATGGATGATAAGGCATGGAAAACATGTGATTGATATTGAATTTGTTGAAAAGTTGTTTAACATGTTTATTTTTGAAATTACCACCATTATTGGAAATGATGGTATGAGAAACGCTAAAGTGGAAAATAATTTTTTTGAGAATAAATTTGGAAATGGTAGGACTAGTGACATTAATGAGGTCCATGGATTTTATCCACTTCATAAAATATTTGGTAGTAGTGATGATAAAGGCATTCCCATCTTGGGAGCAAGGAATTTTACCAATGAGATTAAATCCCTATGTGGAAAATGGCCATGAAGATGTGATAGTTTGAATTTTGGTTAGAGGTGAATGGATAAGATCATCGTGAAGCTAAAAAGGAGTACACTTTTTAACATATTCAATTACATCCTTTTTGAGAGTAGGCCAAAATTAACCTATACATAATCATTTTCATGTTGTAGCATGTTAACTACAGTGACCACAATAAATGCCTCCATGTGCTTATTCAAGAATAGGACGAACCTCATCTTATAGAACACAATGACATATGGTACCTTAAACATTGTGATAATAAAGGATGTTGTGTTGAAATACATACTTGAAATCTTGTTTATGAATACATGTCTTTTCATGAGAGTCTAAATTAGGAGGATAAGTTTGGTGTTCTAAGAATTAAATGGTGTCTTTATATCAAGGGCTTTGTCTAATGGTAACAACCTCAATATGATAGATAATTGAATCCAATGGTTGAGTTGAATATGGAGATTTTATTATTTGTATACTAAAGTAAGGATAAAAAATAAATTGATGTGGATGAAATAGAGAAGATAAAGAGGCAAGATAATCAACAATGGAGTTTTGATCTCTAGAAATAGGCTCAATAGTGAAAGAGATAAAATACTTATCAAGAGTGGTTGAAATTTGATGATAGGTAATAAGGTTATCACTTTTACATTGATAGTCACCATTAAATTGATGACAAATAAGTTTAGAATCACCTAAATCATGAAGGTATTTAATGTCTAAATCAAGAAAATCCCTCATGTCTAAGATATGAGTTTCATACTTGACCATATTATTAGTGACATCAAAGGTGAAATGAAAAGCTAAAGGAATGATCTTATCGAGAGGGCTTGTGAGAATGAAACCTATCACATATCCTTGAAGGAATTTAGCACCATGAAAGTGAAGGGTCCAAGTATCCTCATGCAAGTCAACATTGATTTCAAGGAGCTCTTTGATAAATACCTTTGGTTTTGTAGTACTAGAGGAAGGAGAAGATTCTTCAAGATTATTAGCTTAAATATCATAGATAAAGCTATTAAAATAATCTTTGGGAGAGATATCTTAATTAAGACCTTTAATGTAAATAATATTGTAATTTGGAAGGTCATCTTGAAGGGAAGAAGTGGCTAGAATGGGGAGTTGCATCAAGTTGATCAGCTATGACTATCCCTTTAACAATGTTTTAAGTGACAATGTGAAGATCAAATTTCATAAGGATGACCATCTATTTGCCAATTCTATCGCTAAGAAGAAAGGATTTAGAGAAGAAATGACAAAGGGGGTTATAATTAACAATGCCATAAGTATTTTGGTAAAGCTTGTAGTGATGAAGATTTTCAGCCCTAAAATACATAGCGAGGCAATCATGCTAAATTTTGGTATAATGTGTTTCATAATTGATGAGGCCTCAGCTAATATAGTAGATAACATACTCTCTTACTATATCATCTTGTTGAGCAAACATTACCCTAACTAAAATAAGTGTGGAAGAAGTATATATAATCAAAGTTTTATCATTAGAAGGAGGATGAAGTGTAGGTGGATGAAGCAAAGACTTTTTCATGTTATCAAAAGATATTTGACATGGATCTATCCATTATAAAGTATTAATTGTCTTGAGAAGGGAATTGACGGAGTGAATTTGATGTCATTTTAGGGATGAATCATCTACTTGCCCCAATTTTCACTAAATAAGTAGGAATGTCAAGAATAAAATGAAGAATAGGCATATTGATGATACCATTAATTTGGCCAAATCAATGTTAATGCCATGGAGAGAGAATAATAATCCTAATAATTTTATAGCTGTGACTCCAAAGACACATTTGTAAGGATTAAGTATAACTTTATATTTAAGAAGATGGTCAAAGATGATAGCAAGATCAAAGAGATGATTTTTACGATGTTTGGATTTAAAAATGAGATCATCCACATAATTTTCAACAATTTTTTGAATGAGATCATGAAAGATGTGAGTCAATGCACATTGGTAAGTGGTTCTGGCATTCTTCAAATTTAATAGAAATAGGTGCCCCATTTCATGGTGAAAGTAGTCTTATGTTGGTCTTTAGGAGTGATATGATTCTGATTGTATCTTGAGAAACCATCCATAAGAGATAACATTTTATAGCCAATCATGGAATTGACGATGGTATCTATTGAAGGTAAGTGAAATTTGTCTTTGGGACAAGAAAGATTAATATTTTGTAAATCAATACAAATGCAAATAATCATAATGACTTTATTTCAAATGGGGACAATATTAGAAACCCATTTAGAATAATCCACTAGTTTAAATAAATTTAGTATCAAGTAATTTGATGATTACCTTATGACATAAGGTTGAAACTTTAAGAAAAAAATTTTATTTTATTTTGACACACAGGATTGACATTAGGATAAGTAGCGATATTATGCACCATAATTATAGGGTCAATGCTAGGACATGTCCTCATAGGACCAAGTAAAATATTCATGATATTTTTCAAATAATAAGCTAAAATTATCATGTTTAGTAGGTGAAAGCTCTCAATAACTATAATTAGTCAAGGACAGAATGGGGGTACCATATTTGATGTGAGTGGTTTCTTTAATAAGCATGGAATTACTATCTTTAAAGTGGTATGGTGTGTTAGGCAAGGATGAAATTGGATTTATTTTAGGATCAATGCTAGCAATGAAGTTATTGAAATAAGGAGTTTTAGTCTTAAAAGTTTCCAAGTTTATGATGCTGCCAAGGAAATTGAGGTTCCTGGGCATGAAGTAACTCAATAATAGCTTCATATTTAAGCAAGGTAGGAAGAGGACCATAATATTCAACATATAATTCAAGATGAAGAATTTTATTTCCATGGATATCATACTTAGAATGAATCTAACAGAGATCAGTTACCTTAGAATCTAGTGTAATTTTAAGAGAAAAAGAAGTAGATAGAATAGAAAAGATTAATATATTAGTGGATTTAATGTTGGGAGAAGGATTGGATGTAATGATTGAATCCAAAGTATAGGAGATTTTAGAGATTTAGAAGGCATAATTTGTTCTACAACCCAATGAGTATTAATAAGAGGAGGATTGATAGGAGGTACATAACCCTCAAGATCTAAGGTATGATCCATAGAAATGGTATGTACATCTTGGTTAAAAGCATGGATTTGGGATAAAGTTTTCTAGTAATGTTTTACATCCAAATATCTATATTTATCTTGGGTCATGATATAGTTTCCATCATATGTTGGAGAAATCATACATGATTGAGAATCAGGGGGAGTTTCAGAAGGTCAAATCCTAATATTTTTGAATGTATGATGAGATATGATGAGAGGATCTTCAAATAATTTATCCACTCCTAAATAATTTTAAGTGAAGGAATATTCTAGTAAATAATTCTCTTAAGCATTGAATGGAGGGGGGAAAGTTGGTAATCTCATCAATAAGAGTAAAAGTACAATCTCTTGGTAATAGATAAGGAGGAAGCCATTATGAAATATATGGAGGTAACTTGGTAGTATTATAAATGTGTTTTGTAGTCATATAAAATATCCAAATTTGTAGTTGGAGTATGGTTTGCGACACCCCATCCATAGGTCCTCTTTTCATGCTCATACGACCCTTTTAGACACCTTTTTACTCATTACCAATCATCCAAAACCTTTTGAATGATCATTTCACCTCAGCTAGATAGTATTCCTTATGTCAATTTTATTCCCCCAAGTCCTAAGCCTATATGATAAGATCACCCCATTCAGAATATAGCATTCAATATAGAAGTTTCCCATTTTCAACGGTCCTATCCATTTTCACTTTGATCCCCATTGGTCATTTTCATCTAGTCCTTATCCTCAATTAGGTTGGTCTTGTTGTAAATATTTTCATTCATGTTAAAGGTATAACATAATTGTTGATAAAGGACCCATTGCATTTAATGGTGTTTTTAATATGCATATCCTTTATAACATGTGTTAATATTTATTTAATATTAATTAATATATTTTTTAGTTGCATATAAGTCAAAAGAGGGCCCATGTAGAAGTCAAAGAGTCACAGGGTAAAAGACAAAAGAGGAATGGGATGAATTTTCTCATGAAGAGTCATCTTGAGGAATTCCAAGAGTTACCATGTAAAGAAAAAAGAGGGTATGGTGCATTTTTCCACAAAGGAAAAAGTCAAGGAATATGAAAAGTCACCAACATAAAGACAAAAGAGGAAAAGATGCATTTGCTTATGAAGGGTCACCATATGACTTTTCAAATGCAAGGATACGAAGGGTCATGAAAGTTTGGCATAATTTCCATGAGGATTGAAGGGTCGCAAAGGGTGAATTCCAAAGGTCATTTGGAAAGCTATAAATAAAGGGTTGAGAAGCCACTTGTAATATTCAAGAGAGTCCATGGTTTGTATTTTTTTTAAAGAGAGAAAAGAAGGATATATTTTAGAGTTATATTATTTGTTGAGTAAACAACATTGAGAGATAGTTGTGTTTTATACACAAGAGGGTTTGGTGCTCCTATGGGTTGGTACTCACAAATTTTTACAAGGGGTTAGTGCTCAAAAATAGTTGATGTTTTGGTGCTCAGCAAAGGGGTTGGTGCTCTTACAAGTTGGTGTTTGTGAACTTTGTATTTTGAGTTGGTGCTCGTTCATATACTTGAGATTTTCTCTGTGGTTTTTCCCACTTTGGATTTCCACATTAAAATTTGGTCTCTCTCTCTCTCTCTCTCTCTCTCTCTCTCTCTCTCTCTCTCTCTCTCTCTCTCTCTCTCTCTCTCTCTCTCTCTCTCTCTCTCTCTCTCTCTCTCTTTTGTGTGGTGCATATTATTGTTTTAGTTTTATTGCATATCTTGAATGTGTGATTAAGTGGTTAAAGAAAAGAAATCAGATTAAGTAAAATATATATATAATATAATGATTCATCCCCCTCTCAATATATTTTGTGCTTAACAATTGGTATCAGAGAAGTTTCTTTTTTAAAAAGTTTTATAACTTGAAGGTAGATTAGGAAAGCATGATGGCTGGATCACATGAAGGTTTTTATATAAATAAGGCACCTTTATTTAATGGGACAAATTATGTTTTTTGGAGCATAAGGATTAATAATTATTTGATGGCCCTTGGATTCAACATTTAGAAAGCAGTGGTGGAGGAATATGAAGAGCCACAGACACTTTTTTAACTACTCTGATAGAAAATAAGACAAGTGAAAATAATGCTAAAGCTTTAAATGCTATTTTATGTGAATCATAATTTATTAAAGTTATGAAATGTAAATTTTCTCATGAAACTTGAGTAAAAATTTAGAATATTTACAAAGATGATGGAAAGGTTCATGAACCTAAGCATCAAACTTTCAGAAGATAGTTTGAGAGTTTGAAGATTGAAGAGGAAGAAAATATAACAAGTTATCTTTTATGGGTTGATCAAATAGTTAATTAGATTCAAGGTCTTGGAGAAAATTTAGAAGAATCAATTGTGGTTAAAAAAGTTTTGAGATCTCTACCATTGAGATATGATGCATAAATTTTGGCAATTGAAGAGATGAAGAATTTAGCCAAGCTAAAGATGGATGAACTACATGGTATTCTTATGACATATGAGATGCAAACTGAACAAGAGAAACCTTCAAAGAGAAAAGCTACTTTTAATACATCAAATAAAGAGAAGGCTAAGATTTAAGAATCAATTAATAGTTCTAGCGATGATGAAGATGATAATAGAGCTCTATTCATTCAAAAGCCAAAAAAGGGCATAGGTAAATATCAAGGAAAATTACCTTTTAAATGTTTTAATTATGGAAAGATTGGACATTTTATAGCTAAGTGCCCAAATAAGGGTAATGGTGAAAATGAAGAAGGAAAGTCTACATACAAGAAGAATTTTAAAGGAAAATTCAAGAAGGGATTTGAGAAGAAGAGTTTGTATTATAAAGATCCTAGCTCAGTGAAGATAATGGAGTTAGTGATTTAGAGGAAGAAGAGATTCTATTCATGGCCATACACTAAGATGCCTCCACAAGAAAAATAATAGATAATCAAGAATAAGAACAAGATGAAGTTGAAGTGAATCTAGAAGGAGAACTCATTTTTGCCTTAGAAAAGATCTTGAGAAGAAGAATCAAATATTAAAGCTCCAGATTGATAAAAATGAAAAAGAGTTAAAGGAAAAAATTGAAGATCTACAAACACATTTTAAAGAAGCCGAGAAGATTGAAGAAGATCTAATGGCATAATTATAAAAATTAAGTAAATAATGTGAAAGGTATGTTATTGAAATTGCTTATTTAAAAGAAGATCTTGAGAAAATAAATAAAGCAATCAATGATAGAGCAGCCAATGATTCAAAATTTGAGAATAGTAATAATATGTTGAATAAGATATTAGAAAGTAAAAGATTAATGTAAAAAAAGATAGGTATCAAATTTGAAAAAGAGAAATGGGAGGCCACTACTTTCACAAACAAGGAAAAAGGAAAGAGCTATGTTGAAGCTCTTACAAAAGAGAAAATCAAAAGGGAAGAAGCTAAGTATATAGAGGACATCTCAAATAAAGAAGGCTAGAAAGAAAAGAGATACAAAAGGCAATCAAGTCAGAGATACACAAATATATCCTTTTTTATAGTTACTATTTTTATTTTAATGGATATGGTCATAAGAAAATATAATGTCAAAAAAGGGCTAACAATTTTAGAAATAAGAAGGAAAGTCATGCAGAGTCAAGCAGAAGCCACAACTCTTTTGATCCTCTATCAGGTTTTAATGAAGAGGCTATAATATGTTACAAGTGCAATAACTTCAGACACATATCTTGATACCTTAGAAGAATGTTCAAGTCATTCAAGAAGGACCAGACTTTCAAGGCTCCATTCATCAAGAAGAAAGTTTAGATAGGTTCATGGCAAAAGAAACAACCTAAAAAATATATGTTGGTGTAAATAAATTTGTATGTAATAAATGAAGAAAAGCCATGGTTCATTGACAATGGATGTTTGAGGCACATGACAAGAGACAAGAGCAAGTTCATAACCTTGAAGAATATCAATGGTGGCATAGTAAAATTTAGAGACAATACTACTGATAGAATTGTTGGAAAAGGTACACTAAGTTTGGATAATGGTAGAATTAAAAATGAAAATGTTTTGTATGTATAAGGTCTTAAGCATAATATTTTGAGTGTAAGTCAAATGTGTGATTAAGGGAACACGCTATAGTTTTTATGTAGAAGGTTATGAAATTAGGAGAAAAGATTCAGATGTGTTGGTTACAGATGCTCAAAGAATAGGCAATAATTTGTATATGTTATCACACATCAAAGGTAAAATATATTGTTTGAGTTAGATTGAAGAAATTTGGTTATGGCATAAGATAATGGGGAAAATAAATTTTGACAATATTGTCAACATCAATAAGAAGCAAGCAGTCAAAAATCTTCCAAAGATTACAAAGCCATTTGACACATTTTGTGAACCTTATCAGCATGGGAAGTAGGCCAGAAGGTAGTTTAAAATATAATAGTACTCAACCACTCAGATGTTATATCTTGTTCACACTAATCTATGTGGACCTATGATAACTCAAAGTACTCAAGGTGAGAAATATTTCATGTTGATTATTGAAGATTGTTTATGTATGACTTGGGTAATGTTTTTAAATAAAAATTGGAAGCTTTTAGACATTTCAATGCATTAAAAGCATTAGTTGAGAATGAAACTAATTTGAAGATTAAGTGTCTAAGATTAGATTAATGAGGAGAATTCATGTTATATCAGTTTATTGAGTTTTATGAAGACCATGGAATAAAGAGACATTATTCACTAGCCAAAACTCCATATCAAAATGAAGTAGCTGAGCAAAGAAATGGAATAGTTCAAGAGATGGAGAGGACAATGCTAAATTAATCCAAGATACCAGATAAATATTGGAGAGAGGTAGTTATTAAAATAGTACATATCTAGAACAAAGCATTATTGAGAGTCAATAGTGACAAGACTACTTATGAGCTATGGAAAGATAAACCAACAATAATTGATTATTTTAGAGTTTTTGATAGTAGATGCTTCATAAAAAGAACCAATGAAAAACTTGGTAAGTTTAAATCTAGAGAAAATGAAGGTATATTTCTTGGTTATTATTGCAAAAATAAAGATTATAAGTGTTTTAGATTAAGGTAAAAATAGGTTTTGAAGGGACCCCAAAACCCTTTAACAGTAAAAAAATATAAAGCAATACCGTGCATCAAGATAAGCAATCCTTAAACTTACTAAGAAGTAGCAACAAGAATAGGTTATACAGAGACAACCTCAAAAACTATTTTGTAATCATCCCCCTTAAGTCCCAAATAAAGATCTAATATCTATCTTTTAGGGGTAAAATCTAGAATAGTTGCCTGCCTGCCATCAGCAATATTCTACATACTTTCTACCTCTCTAGTTTTCCTAATGGGTCTTCTTCCTGGTTTGTCAGGCGAACCAACATCCGGTTTAACCTTAAAATTCTGTTCATCTCTTTTTCCATATTTAACCAGATTAGAAACAACATGTTTCACCTTAGTATGCTGGTCTTTTTTGCTGCTTCTTGTTTCTACCCCCTTGGTATTGGTCTTCTTTTCAGCCCTTTTTCTTTGGTTTAGAATTTGATTTAAGTTTTCTCCATTATCATACACAAGAGGCTCATTCACAGGGGATTCATTATCATCCAAAGTCTCCTTAGACTGAGAAAAAAGAGGGTCTCCTTCCTCTAAATTTTTTCCATCTTCAGCCAATAATTCACCTTCCTCTAGCATAGTTTTATCAACAACATCTCTCCATCGATCTTCTATCCTTTGGTAGGAAACAATTTGGTTTGATAAATCTATCAAGTCTTCTATTCTTTGTATAGGTATTATGGATTCTGGTTGCAGCCCATATCCTTCTTTCACCGAATTTTCTTCATCAAGAGGAAGCTCTTTCTCCACCTCATTATGTTTGACATTAGGATCTTGAGAAGAAGGTTATTTTTCCACCTCAGCTTGTAGAGCTTTAGCATCTTCATTATTCTATTGTTCTTGTCGATGATCTACTTTGGGTTTCCAAACTTTCCTTTGCTGCATCTTGGTCTTACTCCCTTCCAGAACACTACTAGAGTGATTTTTCCTTTTGTAATGGCAGTTTCTGACCAAATGCCCCTGTTTCTTACAGGCATAACAAGAGTTGGGATTTAGCCTAGAACTTTTTCTGAAGCTAGACATGATAAGCATTAGGTTAAGACAATGGATGAAGAATTAAATTAGATAAAAAAAGAATTATACTTTAGAATTAGTGCCTAGACCAAAATATCATAATGTGATAGGAACAAAATGGGTTTATAGAAATAAGTTGATTGAAAATGGAGAAGTGACTAGGAATAAAGCAAGATTAGTATGTAAAAGATATGCTCAGATTAAGGGAATAGATTTTGAAGAAACTTTTGCACTAGTGACAAGGCTAGAGGCTATTAAAATGTTCCTTACATATGTAGTATTCAAAAATTCCAAAGTGTTTTAGATGGATGTCAAATCTACCTTCCTAAATGGGAATCTAGAAGAAGAGGGCTACATTAAACAGCCTAAGGGGTTTATTCTCTCAAATATTAGTATCCATGTATGTAGATTAAAGAAAGCACTGTATGGATTGAAAAAAGCTCCCAGAGCTTGGCATGCAAGACTTGATAAGTACCTATAGGATTAAGGTTTCAAAAGAGGATTTGATGACAATAATCTCTACATCAAAATAGAAGGTGATCATCAATTGATTGTTGTAGTATATGTTAATGACATCATTTTTGGAGGAAACATTGAAAAGATGACAAAATAATTTTTTGATAATATGAAAAAAGAATTTGAGATGTCTAAGCTTGAAGAATTGTCATTTTTCTTAGGATTGCAAATATTTAAGTCAAATAAAGGGATTTTTATATCTCAAAGTAAATATGCCAATGAAATTTTAAATAAATTTGGTTTTGAGGATTGTCCACTAGTTGACATACCAATGTGTATATAAAATAAGGTAACCAAGGATGAAGATTCACCTATTATAAATCACTCTTTATATAGAATTATGATTGGTAGTCTTTTATATTTGATAACATCAAGGCTAGACATCATTCATGTAGTAGGTATGGTTTCAAGATATCAGTCAGCTCCAAAAGATAGTCATGTTAAGTTGGTAAAGAGAATATTAAAATATATCAAGGGGATATTACATTATAGATTATAGTATCCCATAGATAGAGATTTCACTTTAGTTGCTTATATAGATTCATATTGGGTAGGTTTCTTGGATGACAAAAAAATTACAAGTAGAGGATCTTTCTTCCTTGGTGATAGCTTAGTATCATGGCTAAGCAAAAAGTAGAATTTAATATCACTTTCCATAGCTAAAGCAAAATATATTGCAGCAATATTGTGTTGTACTCAAGTGCTTTGGATGAAGAAAACTTTGGAAGATATCAAGGTAAAATATGATGAACCTATTTCTATTTTATTTTAAAATACAAGTGCTATTAAAATTTCAAAGAATCTAGTGATGCATTCAAGAACAAAACATATTCCCATTATATATCACTTTTTGAGAGATCAGGTTACAAATCAATAGGTTAAGATGGGATATATCAGTACTATAGAGCAGATTGTATATATTTTTATAAAGGCACTACCAAAAGACATAGTTGAGTATTTGTGGGAGAAGTTGGGAGTAATTTATTTTACTTCCTACCATTGAGGTTCAACATCAGTTGAGGGAGAGTTAAGTGTTAGCTCCATGTAGGACCCTTTTCCATTGATGTCAAAGTGAGAGAAGAATAGAAATAGGTATAGGTACAGGGATAAGTACATAAATAGGTACAGGTTTCTACATTAAGGGGGAGTTACTATATGTTTTTCAGATGGTAGTATGTGTAGATTTTAGGATATGCTAGTTTTAGTTTGAGGTTTCCATCAATGACAAAGGGGGAGATTTTTGGAAATATTGTCATTGATGTCAAAGGTCTAGCATCATTGTTGATAAAGGCCCCATTACATTTAATGGTGTTTTTAATATGCATATCTTGGCTAATGTGTGTTAATATTTATTTAATATTAATGAATATATTTTTGATTGCATATAAGTCAAAAGAGGGTCGATGGAGAAGTTAAAGAGTCACATGGTAAAAGATAAAAGAGAAATGGGATGCATTTTCTCATGAAGAGTCATCTTGAGGAATTCCAAGAGTCATCATGTGAAGATAAAAGAGGGTATGGTGCATTTTTTCATGAAGGGACACTTTGAGGAATATGAACAGTCACCAAGGTAAAGACAAAAGAGGAAAAGATGCATTTACTTATGAAGGGTCACCATATGACTTTTCAAATGCATGGATATAAAGGGTCATGTAATTTTGGTGTCATTTTCCATGAGGATTGAAGGGTTATGTAAGTTTGGTGTCATTTTCCATAAAGGGTGAATGCCAAAGGTCATTTGAAAATCTATAAATAAAGGCTTGAGAAACCATTTATAATATGTAAGAGAGTGCATGGTTTGTATTTATTTTCAAAGAGATAAAAGTAGGAGATATTGTAGAGTTCTATCATTTGTTGAGTAAGCAACATTGAGAGATAGTTGTGTTTTTTACACAAGAGGGGTTGGTGCTCTTATGGGTTGGTGCTCACAAATCTTTGTAAGGGGTTGGTGATCCTATGGGTTGGTGCTCATAAATAGTTGTTATGCTGGTGCTCGGTAAAGGGGTTGGTACTCCTACAAGTTGGTGCTTGCAAAATTTGTATTTTGAGTTGGTGTTTATTCATATACTTGAGAATGTGCTCTGTGGTTTTTCCCACTTTGGGTTTCCATGTAAAAATTTGGTCTCTCTCTCTCTCTCTCTCTCTCTCTCTCTCTCTCTCTCTCTCTCTCTCTCTCTCTCTCTCTCTCTCTCTCTCTCTCTCTCTCTCTCTCTCTCTCTCTCTCTCTCTCTCTCTCTCTTTTGTGTGGTGCATATTATTGTTTCAATTTTATTACATATCTTGAATCTATGATTAAGTGGTTAAATAAAATAAATCAGATTAAGAAAAAGATATATAATATACTGATTCACCCCCACTCTTAGTATATTTCATTCTTAATACACCTAACACAAATACATCTACCCATGAATAATTGTTCCCTATAAAATCCCACTCAAAGATCATTTACAAGGGGAAGGGACCAAACTTAAAAAGAAATAAATAATACAAATAAATCACTAAATAAAACTTCCCTATTCTTTGTGCATAGTTAACCATCATAGCTACAAACATACTCAAATCCTCATACTAGTCCCTAGTCACCTCAAACACTATCAAATTGAAATTTTCATCTATATTACACTATTTCACAAAGAATGTTAGGTGAGAGAACTACATATGGCTTGATCCCTTTTCAAAGTATTAGTATGTAGGCTACATTCCCACATAAGGGATGTGGATTGCACATTTAGTATATCTTTCACACTAACCCCCCTCTATCTTAAGTGACTCAAATATTATTTTGTCAAGCATGATGGAGGGTTAGGGTTTAAAGACAAAATTAGCTCCATAATATGTTTCATCAAGAACTAATGCTTTATTTTTCATAGGCACAATGCAAGTACCTAGAAATATTTAGGTCTCTATGATAAGTTTCTATAATAACAATAGGAATGGATAATAACACTAGACACTAAAACATCCACTTTTTAGTGCTCCTATCCTTTTGCCAAAAAAAAGCTAGATTTAGGTTTGCAACAACTTCCCAATCTTGCACAACCATTTTCAACAGCTGTATCAACCATCTCAATCTATATTCTATCTAAGTTAATTTTTTATTATTTATTACTATTTTTAGAGATGTGAAAAAGATAAATAGTTACAAAAATAGGTCTATATTTATTTATATATTCTATACTAATTTATCAATCCAAACCCTTAACTAAAATATAAATAAAAATATATTATTTTAAAAATAATTTAAATCATTTGGTGAACCTGACTTACTTCGTTTATGCATAAAAACCCTAAAAACCTTAGGGAATTTTTTTTGCTAATTTTAGTAGTAATTTTACTAATTTTTATGCATATATAAATCAGAATTTCACATTAAATTTTTAAAATTCACCATAGTAATTTTAAAAATCATTTCTTTCAAACCCTAGTAGAATATACTAGGTTCATATGCTTTTATGTATCACCTTACATGTTAGTGAGCTTCATATCCTTTTTATGCATATTCTAGTTTTTTGTTTTTATGGATTTACATTTCCTTTATTCAGTAATTTCCTTTTATCACATTTTTCTTATTCCAACTTATTTCAAAAAAAATTAAATCTAGTCTCACTTTATTTTTCTACTTTAACAATGGCCTAATATATCTGCTTTGAAGAAACTAATAAGAGGGAACTTCAAGAAATTTTAACTAAAACTACTGATATGCAAGATGATATGATTAAAATACTAGAAGAAGAACAATAAAAATAAAAAAATGGTCAATCCTCTCAAGCCATAGAACAACCAATTGAAAATGACACTACAGGGGAAATTATGTCTCAACAACCTCCTATAGCAGCCTAACCTTCCTATGTGGCACCACCAGTTATGGCTAATCCATTTTTATCTCCTAAAGTGGCTAACCTTGTCCAAGAAATTAAATCTCTTCAATCCAAGGTGTTACATCTTGAGCAAGGTACGTCTAGACCAATGTAAGCTTTGGACTCTTTGTTTTTATTTCATATACCATTAACATGCCATATTTCTTCTACACCCTTACCACTAGGTTTTGTCTAACCCAAGCTCACTTTATATGATGGATAGGGTGATCTAGAGACACACTTGAGAGATTTTTATGTATCATGCTTGGACTATGTGCCAAATTAGTAGTTGATAACCAAGATATTTCCATGGAGTCTAAAGTATTATGCTCTACAATGGTTCTATAGTCTATCGAATCAGTTAGTTAAAGCATTAAATATTTTAGCTAACATGTTCCTATCTCATTTTAGCATTAGCAGATGTGACAAGGTTTATTATTCCCAAGTTACACAATAGAAACAAAGGTCAAATGAACATCTCATAAATTATGTTCTTTGATATAAGACTATCTTGGCTAAAATGACTATCCCCATGGTTAATCAAGAATTACAATATTTCTTCAAACAGAGTCTTCTACCATTTTTGCATGAGTCAATAATGTTAAAAAAAAATTCTTCCTTCATTGAGTTATGTCATAAACTAAACAAAAGAGAGGTTAAATTACTTTAAATGGGCAAACTCAAGTACAAAAGCATTTCATAAACAACAAACAAGAGTAACAGTAAAGTCCCATACAAAGTAAATGTCAATTATAGGAAAAATTAAAATAAACCTACAATTAATGTGGCTTTAGAATTCCCTTAGCAAGTGTTTTTATCAATGCCTCCTCAATGAGCCTTTACCAATCTACTAGTATCTCTAGTTAGAGTCTTATAGTAGCTACTAGAATACAATATCCTATCTCTCCCTCCTATTTGGGAAGTTGATACAGTAAAGCCTCTTCCATGTTGATATGACCATAATGCATTCTAAAATTTTCATAGGGAATCAAGCCACATAATAAATAGATGCATCAATTTAAGATACAAGATACACTACTTGATAAATGGAAACCTTATTGATCTTGGAACTCTAATTGAGTCTCCTTAGGCAAAACAAACATATGACAAGGCTCTAAATTTTTTTCTTAGATCCTTTCCCACAATATTCTAAATAGGAGATAGGTGACACATCAAGTGTTCACCATGCATATCATGCACACCCTCCACTAGATACATACCAAGCACCTTTAGTTGAGTCACATCCTTTGAGTAACATAATTGATGTGTATAATTCCAAAGTTGTAGCTAGACCTTTGATCTCCTTTTTAGAGTAGGAGATAGTTGAGGATGATTTAGATTACTATGCACTGTTAATTAGAGCCTACATTTATAATCATCCCATTCATATTGTTCTCATATACAATGTATCCAATGTGAACATGTGTACTATGACATTACTTTAGAATTTGGGATATTCAGAGTAGGATATCACCCTGATGGACATAGTTATCAATGGATTCAATGGATACATATAGATCTCATTAGGTGAGATTGTAATTCCTTTATAGGATGGTCTAGCACATGTGGCAACATTATTTACTATTATTCCTAGTGTAGGATTCTTAGACATGTTGCTTGGTTGACCATAGATCCAAAAACTTTGTGCAAGACCTTCTATATTTCACAGATGCATGAAATACATTCACACTAATCAAGTTGTTATAGTTGGTGGAGTTCCATATGAGTTACCACTCCCCACTTAAGAGCCATATACTACTTTATATTCACCAATTTTAAATCCTCCACCAGTTATAGTTCTTCTCCAATTAAGGTTTAGACATAGTCAAGGCCTCCCTTGCTAGCATAAAGAGTTCATACACGTCTATGGAGGCCTCTTTTAGAGTGACTGTAGACACCAAAAAGTGTCGACTCCCCTTTGGCCCCTTTAACATACCTAACCCACACTTTATTAATTTAAAATAAAATATTATTTTAAATTAATAACATCACCCTTGACATCACCCATGACACCTCACCTATGACACCTCACCTAGGACACCTCACCTTGGACACCTCACCCCTAAGACCATTTCCTACCCCATGACTCACCCTATGACTAAGTCATCCCAATCCTAACTACCTAAGACTTATTCTCACTCCCTATTTATTCCCTAACTAACCCTCGTGCTTATTAACCCTGTCATTTGACTGTTCCCCAATGAACAAGTGCACTTGGCGGATGGAGAATGGGCTTCTTAGCTTGTTTACTCATTCTTTAGCCACCGACATTGGTCAACTGTCGGCCGACACTGGTGAGATAGCCGATGTCAGTTACATAAACCAACGTCTAACATTGAGTTACACCTGAGAAACTCTTAGACAGGCTCTTGGATGCTAAAAATCACTCTAGGACTCTTTCAATCATTCTTCTCTCTCTCACTCTTAGATGCACACACAGACATCACCAAGCATCAGACTTTAACTAATGCTCCCTTGGCCACAAAGACTCTATGCAAATGACTCTAGATTGAATTAGAATGTTGCATGAGGTCTTCAACATCAAGCCACAATAGGTACAAACGTTCAACACCTTGGTTCTTCATCTCACCAAAGCTAAGTATTTCTTCTGCCCTTTTATTTCAGTAATTTAGAAAGCATTAGTAATTAGTTTTTATTTACTATTTCTAAATACTATCAATCAGACCAAACCCAACTTTCAACCAGACCTGACTTCTTCTAGGGAAAGGCTAAAAAGCCTTCCTCTCACCCTTACCCTTTTTGACAACCTATCATCTACCTTTGCCCTTCTATGGGCCTTATTCATCTCCCTGCAACCCTGCACAGACCCAGACTCCTTCTAGACCCCTCTGTCAACCACAAACTTGTCCAAAACCCATCCAAGGCCATTGCCCCAACTAACATTGACCACAACCCTGACTGACATAGACCATAACCCCAACTAACATCGGTAACATAACCAACATCGACATATTGACCAACAAGTGCCAGCAGGACTACTGACATCGGTGACTGTGGCAGACTGACTACAAAGAAATAGGTATGCATCATCTAATTTCCTCTTTGTTAGTCATTTGCCATTTCTTTATTTTTGACACTTTTACTTATAAATAGTGGACTGTTATCCCTCAAGGAAGTCTTTGCGCTTCTGGGACCAAGCATATCGCTTGGCAGTCCACCATATATCTATCTAATATTTTCTTTGTTTAAGTCTTATTCTCTCTACAGGTGTCATCCTCCACAGCCAAAGAGGAGCTCCTACAATGTCTAGATATGATGCGCAACTTAATTTGGGTATTTAAAAACCCTTGACCATTAACATTTAGTTTCTTTCTTCTTTTGAATGTAAAAATAAGCAAAAATCAGTTAGAAACATTCTGGCACGCTGGTGGGACCCTGGAGTTTTCCTTGGGTTCATTTCTTCTAAAGGCAAACTTTCATATAGGTGCATTAGGGAAATATTCTCTTCTTACATCCTTCTTTTATCTTTTTATTTCGAAAAGACACCATTAGCAGAAGTTAAAAAGAATCTTTCTTTTTCTTCTTGTTCTTCTTCTTTTGCATAGAGTAGTGAGATTCATACTCTCAACCTTTTCCCTACTTGTTTGCATCTAAATAAAACATTTCAATTTGGGTTAAAAATATATTGCATTTCATTCCTGCTTGAATGCATTTTTAGCTCATCTAGTAATTAACAACACATTATGAATAAATCGTAGTGCACATATGTTACACAACCAGACCACATTCACAATCAAACATCTAAACATACTTGAGATAAGGCCCGACTAGGATTTCATCACCTAGAAGATACCTTACCCCTCCTAGTGATCCTACTTGGATTTTACCACCAAGAGGAGGACCCACTCTATTCTCTAGTAGAGTATAAACTATAGAAGTATATATTGGCTAAGCGACCTAGCTTGGCTTTGGGCTCGTGAAGTGAGGGGAGCAAGCTCCTAGCACCAGGCCACGTACGGAGCCTAACACATATTTTTGAGCACCAAAATTAACCTGAAACCAGCCTTAGATTGCCTCTTTAGGACTTGTTTTATAGGCCCAATTCCCAAACATATTCTTCTAAGGCATAAGCCACCATGACTCTAAAATTTATTCTTAGGAATTTAACGTTTAGAGGTTGCTTGCCTTCATCTTTTCTATTGTTTTCATCTGGTTGTTTGAGCTGGTGAGGATGCATCATTCTGAGGATCAAAAACAACTCAGAATTTCTCTTTATTCCAAACACTTTTAGTTTTTTGAGTTTTTGGAAATACACAGACACCGTCATCAATTTTTCCACTGACGTCATCAACTTACCCTCACTGATGTCGGCAACATATCACCACCGACATCAGTTTTTCCACCGACATCAGTCACTGTCAACAAACTTTTTTCAAAACAACAAGCTTAAAACCCAACCTTTTTGCTGTCAAACACACATTCTAACCACTTTTGGTTTTTTGAAACTAAAATCCACAATTTCTAGAACCTGACCCTTTTTGCCTTCAATGGTTTCGACACATAGTCAAACCAAATCCCTTATTGACCACGCAAGGCAACAACCACTTCCACCCTCGCCTTTCATATCAAGTCACCAAATGGAGTATATTTCAGATATTGAGCATACTCTTATCCAGCCTAGCCTCGACCAACATCCAATTATTCCTGAAGGGGATCATAACTTTGAGAGATTCCTTGATCATAACATCAAGGCTCTCCAACACTATCTCGAAAGAAGTCAAACGTGAGACCCTTTAGGTAATCCTATTTACAGGATGCCAACTACCTTGGTTGAAGCAGCAATGACATCAACACCATCTGCTACCTAACCCATAATCACTTAGACCACCACCTCAACCAGCAACCTGACCATGACCAATGTCCATGATTTGGCCTCCCCTTCCATTTTTGGACCTACCTCCATCAGGGTTTCCATACCCCCTCAACAACAAACAATTCAACCAAGTTTGACACATTATCAAAACTTGGTTGTCTCGACTCCACATATTCTTGCACCTATAAATGCGAGAGTGACTACCTATCCTTTTACCAATGCCACCATTCAACCACCTTTGGAAGTATCTAGTCAACTTGTGCCTTCCAACTTCATAGCACAAGCCCCCTTGGCCTCAACATCAGTCCCTATGACAAACTACCAATATGTTGCACCTATACAAATGCAACCAAGTATGTCATACACCCCTCCTAACACCTTTTAGGTACCTTACAACCTAGGGGGTGTCCCACTTGCCAATATTTTAGTAGATCTAATCAAAATGTTGATGGATAAGATGTCTAACCTTGAGATGTCCATTTCTGGTTCAAGCAATGTTCTTTCATATGAACAAATATGCAATGAACCCATACACCCTTCGGTGCCCATCCGACCATATCCTAGCTAATGGGAACTCCCCAAATTTACTTGATTTTAGAGTAAAGAGGACCCATAACAACATCTACGAGCGTTTAGACATGCTTGTTACCTTATATCCCATGATGATGCATTATTACTATGCACATTTCCCATATCACTTTTTGGCATTGCCCTCGATTGGTATAGTTCTATTACCAGTCACTCTCTATTTTCATTCACTCAACTTGCCCAACTATTCCTTAACCACTTTTCAATCAACATCACCAAAAAGGTCTCCATTATAGACCTATATTCTATTAAATAATTTGACGACAAATCAATAGCTGACTTCATCACCTGTTGGAGAGGTTTGATTATCCAACTCTCCTTCTCATTACCTCAAACTGAGCTCATTGAGCTCTTTTCATGAGCATTTGCCAAGAACATCTCATCCACTTTGCAGCTTCAAACTTTCCACACATTTGACGAAGCTTTCACCATGGCCAGAAAGCTTGAACTTCACGTAGTCGAAGAAGACAAGGTTAAATTGTGTAATACCAATGCAAAATCCAATGACCCTTCTTCATCCAAACCTAATTTTTCCCACTCCAAGTCTAAAGGAGTGGAAAAAACTTTGGTCCTTAGGCCATCATATTCAACAACAACCAACCAATCTCAACCTTCCACTTCAGATTACATCACACAACAATTCTAACAATGATACATACAACGTCAATATACTCCAACAGGAGAATCATACGCTTCTGTGTTGGATAAACTCATCAAGCAGGGAGTACTTAATCTCCCTAAAATTTAACCACCTCAATTTGACCCCTCAAAATCCACCCCTACATGGTATAGGGACAATGACTTTTGCAACTTTCATTGTGTCAAAGGACATGACATAGATAACTGCAAAACCTTTAAAAACATTGTCCAGGACATGTTGGACAAGGGGGATCTTGTTTTGGATAACCCAAATGCACTGGCTAACCAAAACATGGATGTCTTTAGATAACCATTTCCTAACCATCCCCCAAGTCAAAATAACATTTAGACC
Organism: Torreya grandis; assembly: GCA_037957365.1. Lineage (NCBI taxonomy): Eukaryota > Viridiplantae > Streptophyta > Pinopsida > Cupressales > Taxaceae > Torreya > Torreya grandis. The sequence continues at coordinate 1,566,250 of JARHVA010001881.1, read as the reverse complement.
ATAGCTGATGACCTTCAAGAGCATAATATATGCACGGTCGACATGGTTTCTAACCAACCTCTTCCACAGTCTGAAGAGGTTAATCAACCCATTTTTCCATCACAGGTAGAAGAGCCTTCTTCTCCTATTTTTCCACCATAGGTAGAAGAACTCTCTTCTCCTATTTCTCCACCACAGGTAGAAGAGCCTTCTTCTCCTATTTGTCCATCACAGGTAGAAGAAATTTCTTCTCCTATTTGTTCACCTCAGGAAGAAGAGCCTTCTTCTCCTATTTTTCCTCCACCAATGGAGGATAGTCCTTCATCCAGCCCCTTTTCACACATAAGAGAGGCTAATTTGACCTCTCCCATATTGGAGGATGCCTTGATGGCACCAACGCCAGCTGCCACACCTTCATCCTTCTTATCATCAATGGGGAATCATACTTTCCCTGCTACTTCACCACACGTAGAAGCCATAACCATCCCATGCCTCTCAAACCTCACTCACCCACAAGTGAAGGTAGACTTGAATCTCACCTTGCCCAATAGTAGTCCTTGCACTAAACTAAAGAAGGCTATTAAACCATGCCAGAGAACTTCTCCCCCACCATCATCATCGCCCTCTATTTTGGGCCAACACCCATCCACTATAAAAGGAGTGCTTCCTACTCCAACACCTCACAGAGGCAAATTGCCTCCATTACTCTCTCAACCTAACATAAACATACTTCCTCCAAAACATTCGACATATCTCATCAACAAGAATGTGCCATCTCCACATATGTCCACAATGCCAACTAAAAAGATGACATGACAAACTCCCCAAACAACTCCTAAAAAGAAGTTATCAACCTCAACTACAACAAAAAGCACAAAGTCATTAGTAGGTTCCTATGCTTTGATGTTATGCCAATTGTTGCAGTCCTCTAGCATCACTCTCTCGCCTATTAAACCATACCAACCTCTCAGACCAAAACCTTCTTGGTTCGATGACACTAAAATCTAATGGTATCATTGCACACCTGGGCATGACACTGAGCGTTGTTGCGCTCTTAAAGCTATTGTTTGCCAACACTTGGTCAATGACACCCCTCACATTAAGGCTTCTTCTGACCACTCTTTTGACAAACCACTGACATCATCTCATACCTCTCGAACCTCTTCACCTAAATCAGGATCCCCATACAAGACTATGGTCCCTTTACCACCTGCCCCTCCTTTATTCAAAATCAACACAATTAATGTGGCCACCAGGCCCCAAACCATGAAGAATAAAGGAAAAGACTATATTTCAAACCCTTTGACATATCCATTATTTTTCAAGACCTCTCAACCAACACAACCCAAGTTTTTATCTTGGACATGTCTCGACCAACATCACTGGGGGAAATTCCTCCTAACCTCTCTAGTCCACATAAAGTTTGGTATAAATGACTTGTTGACTACTTGACATATTCTATCATGCCTCCTAATCTCTCTAGCAATGGATGGTGGGATTTTATCAAAAGTACTTCTCACTACACCATGCTAGGGGGTCTTCTCTACAAATGAGGCCTCGATGGCCTCCATCTTCAATGCCTAACAACCACTGAAACATCCCATGTTATCAAACAAGTCCATGATGGGCTTTGTGGGGGACATTTTAGCGGTAATGTGGTTGCCAAGTGCATCCTCCACTTGGGCTATTATTGGCCCACTATTAACCAAGACTGTAATGACTATGTTTAGCATTGTATCAAATGCCAACAACATACTAACCAACTTCACATCCAACATCAACCACAACATGCCTACAACCAAAATCTAAAAGAGCGAGATTTTAAAATCAGAGATATCATCCTTATAGAAGACCAACACGTGACCAGTCTAGAAAGAAGCAAATAGGGCAAGTTTTCTCCTAATTAGCTCAGACCTTACATAATGCACAAGCATAGATTACAGACTTATCATCTATCTTCTTTCGAAGGCTGGCCAGAATCTAAGCCCCTTACTACCTTACATCAATGACCATTCTACTATTAGTCAAGTAATCATTCACTTGACATTTAACTTGAGCTCATCCCTTGAGCAACCCCCATCATCATCATTCCTATTCCTTTCAACCCTTTTTCCCAACATTAGTTAACCCTTTTGTCAAGCATGAATGCTTTGTCTTAATAAAAGGGAAACCCTTAAACCTCTATAGTCAAGTCCATGACCAAAAGTCCAGTCAAAAATAAAAAAATAAATAAAATTGGGATACCTACCAAAAGGTCATAAACTATAAATGTAGACTACTCCTTTGAAGGATAGCTACATCATTGCTATAATTAATAGACTGCTCCCTTGAAGGATAGCTATTCAAACACGTCTAAACATACAAAGCACAATATAGACCATTCCCTCGAAGGATGGCTATGACAAAATTTTGCTACCATAGCTTCAACCTGACCATAAAACAACACAACATCCCCAAGTGGACTTCCCGCATTGATTAATATCCCAAAAAAAAAGGACTGACAACCTATTAAGTGATGGACTTATATATAGTCATTCTCGGGGTCACCTATAAAAGGGGAAAAGTTATTCCTACCAAAAAGGGTTACCCCATCCTCTCATATCACATAATCACACTTATCACCCCAACATACTCAAGGGATTTTGAGCTCACTTAATGTCAAGTGATTCAAATACTTCTCTAACACAAACCAACGGTCAATGACGTAATGCATGAATGGGGCTTTTGTTTGTAACAACTCTTATCTATACCATCATTATAGTCCTTGTCAATGAAAGAGCAACGTGCCTTTCACTTCTTACACACTTTGGTCACATACAACCAAATCATTTTATAACCAAACCAAACCCAACCAAACCAAATATTTTTAGACCACTAACATGACATAGCACATTCACACTAGTTTCTATGGAAAACAATACACATAGAAACTATCAACCCAACATAACTAATGTTATAGAATACACCATCACACAATATGGAAAAGGCTATAACATCATCACTCATTTCATTTTTAACATACACCATCACATAATATGGAAAAGGTTGTAACATCATCACACCCTTCATCATTTCAAGCATGTACCATCACACATATGGGAAATGCTAACAAACACTAATCTGACCAAAACAATTATTGACCACTTTGACTCCCCGTCAAAACTACATTGGCTTGAGGCTCTTAAAATAGGAGCTATGTAGGCAGCACTCAGTCTTCTGGGGTTAACTCGGCCATCTGCCCGATCATCTCCCTAATGACATCAGCCATTCGTTAGTTTGTCAACCTGATGGACCAACCATATAACCTTTAACCATGACTTAACCCAACCCAAAATCATGACCAAACAACCAGCCTTGACACTGCAGAAGTCACCTTTGATTTCTCATGGGGCACATTGGAGATCACATACATCTCCTTGACCATAACAAACAACACTTGAGATCACTTATATCTTAGTGCGACCTGACCAATGACCACGACCACTTTTGAGACAACTCTACCTTGGTTGTTTTGATTACATATATGCTACCTCACGAATAGTTAGCAAATTGTTTGCACCCATATTTTGACCCTCACAAGTATCGGATCGCGCCCAAGTTGATCCCCATTACTTGTGACATTTTCATGTTTACTAGGAGCACTTCCCAAGCCTGACATACCTGGAACATGATGACCATTGGAGCTACAACTTTGATCATTTAACCCAATCAGCTACGACTAAAAGCTGGGGACTGGCTACTTCAATTTTAGCACTCCTCAACCTTGCCTGCGATAGTTAGACTAGACTATCATGTGAAGTGGTATACGTGCAATCTCAACTATTGCAGTGTTCACACTTAAACTTCACCATATCCATCCATTGCTTATCAAATCAGCATCTGATATCAGGTTACCTTCCCTCAACTCCCACTTTGAGGGGGGATACCTCATCTCATATTTGGGCCAACCTACACCTTATCCCATACCTGGGGCAACTTACTCCTATTTTTGTCTTGTAGTTCGTCAAGAATAACTAACAAGACAAAAAGGGGAAAATGTAGACACCAAAATAGTGTTGACTCCCCTTTGGCCCCTTTAACATACCTAACCCACACTTTATTAATTTAAAATAAAATATTATTTTAAATTAATAACATCACCCTGGATATCACCCATGACACCTCACCTAGGACACCTCGCCTTGGACACCTCACCCCTAAGACCATTTCCTACCCCATGACTCACCCTATGACTAAGTCATCTCAATCCTAACTACCTAAGACTTATTCTCACTCCCTATTTATTCCCTAACTAAACCTCGTGCTTATTAACCCCATCATTTGACCGTTCCCCAATGAACAAGTGCACTTGGCAGATGGAGAACAGGCTTCTTAGCCTGTTTACTCATTCTTCAGCTGTCGATGTCGATCAACTATTGGCTGATGCCAGTGGGATAGCCAATGTTAGTTACATAAACTAACGTCTAACATTGAGTTATGATCGAGAAATTCTTAGACGGGCTCTTAGACGCTGAAAATCACTCTAGGACTCTTTCAATCATTCTTCTCTCTCTCACTCTTGGACGTGCACAATCTGAGACATCACCAGGCATCAGACTTCAACTAACACTCCCTTGGTCACAAATACTCTATGAAAATGACTCCAAATTAAATTAGAATGTTGCACAAGGTCTTCAGCATCAAGCCACAATAGGTACAAACGTTCAACACCTTGGTTCTTCATCTCACCAAAGCTAAGTATTTCTTCTGCCCTTTCATTTCAGTAATTTAGAAAGCATTAGTAATTAGTTTTTATTTACTATTTATAAATATTATCAATCAGACCAGACCCAACTTTCAACCAGACTCAACTTCTTCTGGGGAAATGTTGAAAAGCCTTCCTCTCACCCTTACCTTTTTTGACAACGTATCATCTACCTTTGCCCTTCTACGAGCCTTATTCGTCTCCCTGTAACCCTGCATAGACACAGACTCCTTCCAGACCCCTCCGTTGGCCATAAACCCATCCAAAACCCATCCAAGGCCATTGCCCTAACTAACATCGACCACAGCTCTGACCGACATTGACCATAACCCCAAATGACATCGGTAACATAACTGACATCGACATATTGACCAACCGACGTTAGCAGGACTACCAACATTGGTAACTGTGGCAGATCGACTACAAATAAATAGGTATGCATCATCTAATTTCCTCTTTGTTAGTCATTTGTCATTTCTTTATTTTTGACACTTTTACTTATAAATAGTGGACTTTCATCCCTCAAGGAAGTCTTTGCACTTTTGGGACTGAGCATATCGCTTGGCAGTCCACCATATATCTATCTAACATTTTCTTTATTTAAGTCTTATTCTCTCTATAGGTGTCATCTTCCACAGCCAAAGAGGAGCTCCTACAATGTCTGGATATGGTGTGTAACTTAATCTGGGTACGTACAAACCCTTGACCATTAACATTTAGTTTCTTTCTTCTTCTGAATGTAAAAACAAGCAAAAACGAGTTAGAAACAGTGACCACTACATTAATAATAGTTTTAGGACTTTAGATAGTTTCTAACTATAGTTCTTACAACTAGGGTAGTATCATTGAGGTCTCATGCCTCTACACATACAACATATTTTTAGAGAGCTTCTTATATTACTAGATGGGTCCTTAAGAACCCCATAGTTGTATCCACTTCTCAAAGTTAAAGGAGGACCCCATAGTTTCTACTACAATGATTTCAAAGCACTTACAACATACACAACTTTGATAGTCACAATCTTAGCCCTTACATCATGATTCATGATCACACATGATCCCTTTCCTTGATATAGGACATCATGATAGGGAGTATCTTATGAGACTCATTGGTTATTATTATTTATACTTAGTCTTTCTTGTATATAATTTCTCAACTTTTTTGTACATAATTTCTCAACTTTCTTGTACATAATTTTTTTTGCTTTCCTATACATAGTTTTATTATGATTAATTTTAGATAGCTTATTTCAAAATACTAAAAAAGATATAACATGTTGAAATAAAAAATCATTAAAATAATTTGAAATACCAAAAAAATTCAATTATACATATTATCCAAGATTTATATTTTTACTACCATCTTAGATTTACATTTTATTGTTTTATGCTATTGTTTGTCAATTTATCTATATTAACATGATTCACTTGATCTTATTTAAGTGTGTGTAGTGACACATATATCTTTGATTGCTTCACTCTAACCATTAAGGGGGCATCTTAATTTTACATTCAAGACATAAATCAACATATCTACCCACTGGGGGAAGTTTCTACATAACTACACCATTTAGGTTATGTAATTCCTATACCACACACTCTAGTTGTCATGTTGATGTACATTACTTACTATATTACATATATTATTATATCAACACTCATTAGTATATAGAACTTGTGTATTTATTAGCATCTACTTAGTCTTATACTACATATTTTGCATACTTTTACTTCTTACTTTGATCAGTTAGATATTATAGTATTTCTATCATTTGCATGCCTTCCTTTCTTACTTTGAGTAGCTAGATGTGATTGCATTTCTTAGTTCTTATTTTTTTACTTATGTGTTCCTTAGGACATTTTCCAATGTCCTTTTCTTATATTCTTGTATGTACTTGTGGCCCTTGTGCCAATCTTGCTTATTTTCAATTGTATGTGTATGTGTTCATTTGAACAAGCCTTGTATGATTGATTTCCTAGTTTGAGTGACATGTGCCCATGTCACTTATTTTCTTGGCCCATTGGTCTCTTTTGTATGATTCTTGCTTCTTTCCTTGCATGCTTGTTTGCTTCTCAATTGTTTGAAATGCCATGATCCACATCATGTATTATCTTTCTATCTTGGATGCCATGATAGACATCATGCTCCATACCTCTTTGATAACTAATTAGATTTATATATTTAGTTCAATATACTACACATGTTATTATATTGGTACATTTATTTAGGCATACTCTTATTGATCTAACAATCTCCAATACAAACTATTATATATATTGATACATATTTTGATTATCATTACTATATCATGTATTTCATAGAATAACACACTTACAAGGCTCTTTATTTTGAGGGTAGTCATTGCAAGATATTCATTCCTACCCTCAAAAGAGGGGGCAACAAATAGGGATTTTGTGATAGAGATCAAAGCCCTTTATCGATCAAAAATCAATTTTTAAAACACTTAGAACAATAATAAAAATTCAAAACACATAGAATAGACCAAAAAATAGGGATGAACATAGAAAAATTATTAAAAATAGTAAAGGACAAGAGTGCCCCATTCAAAATACAAAGCCCTCTAGCAAAGTGTCTACTTTTTTATGATCCTATCCAAATAGCTAAAAATCCATAATTTTTAGAAATAGATAGAAAAGTAAGGTCAATTACAATTTTGTTAGCTATAGTTTAGATTATATTAGGTATTTTCAATATATTTTTACTTAGATTATCTAGATATATGGGGCATCATGCACAATATGATGGCTCTCACTTATAGTTTTAGATTAGGTAGTTGGTATAACTTCTAGATTAAAAGCCATGTTATAGACACTAGTGATTAGGGGTAATGTGCATGACACATTTTCCTTATTTTCTTTCTAATTCATTATATTATCTAGGTATTATTAGTAGTTACATGCCTTATTCCATCTACAATTGGTTGGTATCATTTTGAAGTGGTATTCATATAAGACTAGTTCTTGATTTTAGAGTGGCTTTCATACAAGCCTAATCTCCACCTTTTAGAGTGGCCAATATTGGCCTAGTTCTTAGTACACATTTGGATATCCATGCCACATTAATAGATTATAGAGAATTCATGGGATTAATGAGCCATCTCATACAACACACATTCATACTAGTATCATTTCATAGTTCACACTTAATGGGCAATGATGGATCCAAATGACTAGCTAGCCTTTGTATTTTTGAGCCACCTACTTAGAGGGATTGGACACAGAATCTAAACATTGATTAACACATGCATTATCACATAAATTCACTATATAGTGGGTGACAATGGAGCCAAAGGGATAGCCTTTATATTTGTGAGCGACCCTTGGGGAATTGAGCATTCAACTCCATTCATGATATTACTCTTGGTATAACACATACCCAACATCACTCAGCATCATTGAACATCACTCAACATCACAATGTGTTTTCTATTGGTTAAAATACTTGGTGATATGCATTCATTCCTTTATCTTCCTCTCTCTTTTACCCAGCATTTTTACATTCTTATTTTAGACATAGCATGTCTAGTAAGAACTAGTCTACTCATTTTCTCTTATAGATTTATGTTTCACACTATGCTCTCTATATGCACACTCAACATCACACATCTTCATGGGATTAACCCTAGTAGGTAATTTTAGGTACACTTTCTATTTTCCCTTTATGCTAGTATTTCACTTTGCTACATCACTAGAATAAAGGGGCGGAATGTAGTCATATAAAATTTCCAAATTGGTAGTTTGAGAATGTTTTGCAACACCCCATCTATAGGTCATTTTTGCATGTTCTTTCAACCCTTATAGACACATTTTTTCTCATCATTAGTCATCCAAAACCTTTTAAATGATCATTCCACCTCAACCAGATAATATTCCCTATGTCAATCCTATTCCTCCAAGTCTCAAGCCTATAGGATAGGAGCACCCCATCTTGACTATAACACCCAATAAAGAAGTGTCCCTTTTTTAGTAGTCCTATCTATTTACACTTTTATCCCTAATGGTCATTTTCATCCATTCCTCATCCTTAATTAGGTCATCCTAACATGAATACATTTGACCTATGACCAATTTTTCCCTATAAAAACCCACTTAGAGCTCATTTACAAGGGGAGGGGACCAAACTAAAAAATTCAAGCAAGAATCCAAATAAATCACTAAAGTAAACTTCCATATTCTTTGTACATAGTCATCTAACATAACTATAAACAACTCAAATCCTTCTACCAGTCCCTAGCCACCTCAAACACTATTAAATTGGAATTTGAACCTACATCACACTATTGCACAAACCACATTAAGTGGGAGAACTACATATGGCTTTGATCCCTCTTCTAAGTATTGGTATAGGTAACATACCCACACAAAGGGTGTGGACTACATGTTTTGTAAATTTTTCACACTAACCCCCATCTTTCTCAAGTGACTCAAATATCATTTTTTTAAGCATGATGAAGGGTTAGATTTTGAAGATAAAACTAGCTCCACAACAAGTTTCATCAATAATTAGTACTCAATTTTTCATAGGCACAACATAACTACCCAAAACGTTTTAGGTCTTTATCATCAATTTAGATAGTAGTGGTAGGAATGAATAATAACATTAGATACTAAAGCATCCACTTTTTGACACTCTTATCCTTTTTTCAAATGAAAACTAGATTTAGGTTTGTGACACCTTTCTAGTCCTACATATATATTTTCAACATCTATATCAGGTATCTCAATCTATTTTCTAGTTAAGTTAATTACTTCTTATATATTATTATTTTTAGAAAGGTGAAAAAGATAAATATTGGCACAAATCAAGGTTATATTTATTTATATATTCTATACTAATTTATTAATCCAAACCCTTAACTAAAATAGGATTAAAATTCCATTATTTCCAAAATAAGTTAAATCATGTTGCAATTCATTAGGCTCATCATCATCAAAATCCTCAAGAGTAAATTGTAAATTAGGACTCATATTGATGAACTTAGGTGAAGGAGCATTGTTAATTTTAGGATTTATAGGAATATGATATTGAGGTTTAAGATTAGGAAGATGGATACTTCATGGATTGGGATCAACTTCATGCTCGTACCATTTTCCATTATGCAATAATTTAATACATTGACTACTAGATGAAGTAATGGCCCTCATTCAATGGGTCCATGGATGACCAAGAAGGATGTTATAAGATAAAGGGAGATAAAGGACCATAATCTTTGTTTGAATGGTCCTAAGTCCTATGGTTAATGGAATCCAAATACAACCAAGTGGATTTTTATTAGTCTTGTCAAAATCATGAAAAGTAAGATGAGTTTGCTTGAGATGATCTTTCTTATAGCCAAGTTATTTTATAAGCCACAAGGATGTCACATTAATATTAGAGCCTTCATCAACTAAGAATTTTTGGATAAAAGTGGTATTAACGGCTATTTTAATGAAGAATGGTGGATCATCAACATGAAAAAGATATATAAGGTTTGGAAGAATGACATGAGGTTTCAATGGTATTGACATTAGTAGGTTGAGAATAAATAGAAGGTGGTTCTCTACCTATGGAAGATGGATCTTTAATTTTTTGAATTTGTTGCATAAGGAATTTATGATCATAGGATGAAGTGTGAACCAACTCCATAAGAGGAATTTTATAAGGCATAGAATTGAGTTCTTTAAGAAAATTCCAATGAGATTTAGAAGAACCAACATGAGTTTTATAAGGTAAATAAATTTTGGAAGGTATAGAGGTGGTTGGAGGATAGGGAGGAGGAATTTATTCCTCAAGTACTTTCAAATAAACATTATAGGTGGTGATATCTTTAAGAAGTTGTTCTTCTAAAGATGGCTTTTTAGGCTTGGTAACATGATCTTTGTGATCTAGTTTATGATGATAATTCACCTTGGTAGTATTGAAATATTTATAGTTGTTATAATATTTATCATAATCAACATTGATGACACACACATCCTTGACATTTACTTGATTATTAGAATAATATTTTTGGTTATTGGAGGTAGAAGCTTTGAAATTTTGTCATTTTTTGGAAGCAACAATGTATTCTTGATGATGAATATTGATCATATCTTCATGATTTAATGAATCACCAAACATATAGGAGACAAGAAATTTATTGAACCCTCTACAAGATTCATAAGAGTGCCTAATGTTAGCATGGAACCAACATAATATATTATGGTTACACCACTTAGGAGGAGCATTGTGATAGATGAAAGGTTTTGAGGGCGATAAAAATTATTTCATTTGCTAAATTGAAAGAGGTGGATGAGAAGGTGAAGGAATATCAGTTTTGGTAACTCCTTGTTTGGTTTGTAAAGAATTATTAGTGATATCATTACATATTTGTAAATATACTTTAAGGATTTTAGGATTAGGTTTTAATCACTTCATAAGAAAGTCTTGATGCTTGGCTTGATCAAGAGATTCATTAAGTGTTTTAGGAGCAAAGGTTTGAACCTTATATTAGAGAGCGTGAGTTAAAGATATGATAAAGAATTTGAATAAATTATCATAATTCATGTTATGATCATATTTATGAGCTAAATATTTCCATCTTTTGATAAAGTCATGAGCTGATTCAATTGGATATTACTTAGCAATGATAAAGTGGCTAAGATAATATTTGAGAAGATCATTGTGTTGAAACTCTTTAACCAAAGGATTAACCAAATCTTCAAGTGTAAAAATAAAATTTCTAGGAACTTGATTATACCATTCTAATACATCACTGGTAAATTTTTTACTAAGATTTTAGTAGTGGAGAATGTATTAGTTTGGATCCACTCTTTTTAAAGGTTTACAAAAGCTTTAAGAAATGAGGCAGGGTCTTTATTCCCATCATATTTGATAGTTGGAGATATGTTACCAATATCAATGGAAATGATGAAGGGAGATAAAGGCTCATTTTGAAAGTTTCAAAACATCTTGTTATTTATTATGGGTTGTGGAATAACATTACCTGAGGCATCCCTAAGAGGTAGAGGAATATAATTAGGATTAGCTTGAGGATGAATAGTTAGAGGTTGATTACCCATGTTGATTAAGTGTTGTTGAAGTTGCATCATTTGGTTAGTATTAGAATTTTTCATAATGTTCATTTATTGAATAACTTAGGCTAAAATTTGGGTTATATTAGGAGGAGGGTTGGTGTTTATAGGAGCACTCCCCATATTAGTATTAGAGGGAGGATTGATAGAAAAAGGATTAATAGTGGGATTATTAAGTAAATTTATATTAACCACTCCCACATTAGTTTGAATATTTTGAGAAGTTTCTTGGTGAGTATAGAAAGGATCAGATCCATCAACTTAATCTTGAGGTGTTATTTTCACCATATTATAGTTCATAGATGGAGGAGAAGAGGTGCCCCTAGAGTGATGGTGCTCTTGGGAGGAAAAGAGAGGAAGAAATTAACATCCCATATAGTACCTAAATGGATTCAAGATATCCAAGAAGATTCTCATAGGAGATTTCTTTTCGATGGAAGAGAGATAAACAAAATGAAAAATTGGAAGGACATGGAATTAGATTGACAAATAAGGAAAAAAAAATATAATATAGGGTCAACTGGGTCAATATAGTATAGAAAAAAGGCTTATAAACTATATAGGGTCAACTAGGTCGATCTAGTATAGTGAATAGAGATAGGAAAAAGATGAAAAAGGAACTATTGACTATACAAGGTTGACTAGGTTGATGCAATAAATAGGGGATAAATAAGATACATAGTCATTCTAGTACAATAGACATGGAAAAAGAGAAAGATGACAATAAGTTATGAGCTAAATAAAGATAATTTTTTATAACTAATCTAGGAAAGTCAGAGCTAAAATGAAATAAATAGTCAATTAGATCAACGTTGGCCAATCTAATTAAGGCACACAAAATAAATCCTTATACTAACACTAGCTAAGGATATTTTTTTTACACACAATTAAGGAAAGAGCAAGAAGTCAACTTGAAAAGTAAATATAACTAATTGGTCAACCTAATTATTTCTAAAATTATTAAGATATTATTTTAAATGTGATTAGAAGTTGGCTATAAACAAGGTACTAGATAGCATTCTAAGGATGGTTTCAGGTAGTTTTGGTTGAAAGATATTGTAGTGGAAATAATATAGGATTGGTATTAGGTCCTACCCCCTCACTCCACACACCATAGTGATAAGGATATTAGGTGCTTATACATAATATACTATTAACCACACTTTATACTTGATGACAGCATCAAGTCAGCTTCCCCCTTGGTGATGAAATCCAAGTAGGTTGGCCTAGTGTAGACAAAATGTTAAAGCACTTGTTTAGATTATGTGATTTGGCCATGTGTAAATAAAATATAAATAGTGAAACTAAATTATTACTTAAAAATCCCCTAATTAGACTATGTACTATTCTAATCATGCATGTAACAAGAAAAGAAAGATTTAAACTAATTAATAGTAGATATGAGGTTAATTCCAACTTTGAAACAGGGTACAATGTTGACACTATATGAAAAAAATACAAAATAGTGTCGATAGGGTTGAACCTATACTATGAAATCAAAGTATGAAAATGAATTAGGTCAATAGGGTCGATTTAGCTATTTTAGACAACACACAAAACATAGAATTGTGTTGATAGTTTTGAAGTCTACAAACTATGAAAGGAAATATATAAAATAAATAAATAGAGATGTATATATAAAATTTGGTGGATTAGAGATGCATTGAATAAATATTATTGATGAAGAACCTTGAATTATGCTTGAGAAACCTACAAACTAGGTCAATATAATTGACAAAGATGTACAAGAACCTACTAAAAAAGTGTTGAAACTGTAAGGGGTAAACTAAGTTGTCCTAGTAGGTTGAATTGGGTATTTGAAAGGCTATAAACTTGTACTGGGTTGACTAGGTCAATCTAGTTACCTATTCTTGAAAACTTGTGCATAGAGAAAAATAGTTGGGTCAATAGAATCAATCTAGTATGCCAAAATATATGATACAAATAATGACTAAAAGAAAAAAAGGTGAAAAATATTTCAAGGATTAGTTTCACATCAAGTTCACCAAAATGTTATATCAAGGTTAATCCAAAGTGATGCTAATACTAATAAGAAAAGAAATAAAAATGGAAACATGAGAATAATCCAACTAATGGTGGGATAGGATTCACATTGAGTTCACCAGAATGTATGCAATCAGAAATGAATCATGTCTATAAATCAATCCTGGCTTAGAGAAGATAGATCATACCTACACTTCCATTTGGGGATACACTTTTTAAGTGAGAGCATGACCAATATGGGAATATTCTAGACCTAATTAGGGGATCACTTGTATCACTTATCATAACACATCATGTTAGGAAGGTTTCCAAATCCTACAATATAACATAATCACCCGACAACCCTAATAGAGTCCTAAGGTTTAAAAAATCACTTATTCTAATAGCAAGAAAGTAAAATCTAATCTAGTGCACAACAAAGCTTGTGGCACAAAGTGGGGTTTAGAAATAATAAAACAAACATGTATAGGGACTTCAATTAAATTAAATATGAGTAACACCCTAATAGATAAAATATGAAAGATAGTATTATTCAAGTCAACACTTATGATACTTTTATCTACTAAAAGAGAGGAGAACAAAGTTTGAATATACTTACCTAAATGTGAACCCATTGAGACTCAATCTCTCCCTTGGCTATAAGGGCTTTATAAGAGGTTGTTGTGGTTTGTAAGGATCAATAAGAAAGGCCAAAGCATCCAATATTTATCCACAATACTAAATTATCCAAATAAGAAACCTAAGCTAAGTCTCCTCAAGTAGAATGGTGGAAGATCAGATTGTAAAGAAGAGTGAGAGAATAATAACTCTTGATTGCACATATGAATAATGGACAAAATGCTCTTGTATATATAGGTGGATCTTGCCCTAAATGCTCTCAAGAATGTTAGCTATATATAGTTGAGCTAGTCAACCCAATATGTTTTCAAGGACAATTTACTAAGTCAGATTAAGGTCAACCAAAAGGCTAACAAAAAAGTAAATAATACAACTAAACTGTACTGGGTCAACCTATTACAGTCGACTAACCAAAAGGGGTTTAAGATAAGAAAGGAAGAATGGAAAGAGGAAAATATTAGAGTAATCAAGTGAGGATAAATAGCTTAGGAAATGGTTCTAGGATTTAGTTGAATTGGTAATAGTATGGAAATAAAAGACCAATCCTATGAAGTAGCAAAGGTCTACCCACCACTTTCTTGGTGCACCCCTTAGGGCGTGCACTTAGAGAGATTGAGTCTCGATGAGTTTATAAAATATGTAAAGCCTCAATATTTGGTAAAGTTAAAAATATTATGTGTATACATATTATGTATTCATACATACTTTCATTTACAACCTTCATAGTTTAGACTTGATTATATCTCTATGCTTCTTTTATTCAAGGGAATTTGAATATCCAATTATTATTTGGCTCTATGACACTTTTTTCATATTATGTATGCTTTAGACATGTGCCCACATACTTGTGTGTGCCTTCTTGATGGTGTATACAAACATTTGAATATGTCCTCTGTGGCTCTAAGATAATTTTCTTGGCTCTTGCATATTTGGATATTTAAATGTCCTTGTATGTCTTATTTTCTCAAATTTAATGGCATGTGCCCATATCCCTTATATTGTGTCCCCTTTGCCTACTTTGAATGCCTCATATTTTTTGTATGTATGTTTTATTATATGTCTCATGGTCATAGAAAATGCCTTTGCCTGATAGTCACACCAATTTTTGATACCATGAGGCCTCATGCATCTACCCTTCCTATTTGGGTGTTATGATGGAAATCATGCCATGTTCCCCTAGGTAGCTACCCAATTTTACTTAGATGTATTGTTACATACATTATTATATCAAAATGGTTACCTTTGTGAATGTTAAACATGACATAATTATTACATTACATTATTTTTCTCAGATTCTCTTACATTTTGATGTTATGTATGAACATTATTCTAGACTAATACATAGATATCATATATATTATGGATAACACACATTTCATAGAGATTTTTATTTTTAGGATAGTTATTTTAGAGGTTCAACAGCTTCCCTCAAAACAAGTGGATTTTATAGGGGTTTGTCACAGAGATTAGGCTCCCATATTACATTCATAGTATATTTTCATCACACAATCTTAGATTACAAAAAATTAGACTCGAGTAAACATAGTGGGAAAATCCTAAGCCAAAAATTAGTACAATTGCACAAAATTCAAATCAAAAGGACACTAGCACCACATGGTGCTACTATCTCAGATATGGCACTACTATTAAATAACCTCAGTTTTAAAAAATCCTAGATTGGCTAGTAAAGATAGTAGGTATAATATAGATTTGCATGGATTTAATTACATATCTATCATTTTTACTTATTTTTTCTTAGATTAATACTAATTTAGCTCATATTCATACTAGTTTGATCATATTTGGGGAATCATGTGTAGCATTACCATTCCCATATTTAGTTCAAATACCTAGATATAGATTATTATAACTCAGTCTAGAATCCATATGCTTAGATATCAGATTTGGGGGCATGTGCATGGCACATTATTTCTGTATGCTCATTTACACACTAGTTAGTCAAATTGAACGACAAATTCCATGTCATTATCTATGTTATATACACCAAACATCGTATTCTATGTTACACACTAGCTTCATTCCTTACTCCATATGGAGTGGTTATCAATATTGACTGGCTTAAATCTACCCAATGTACTTGAGTGACTGCATAGTTTATATACCCTATTAAAAATACCCAATTAGATATTTAAAGTTACTTCACATAGTTTAGTTTTAGATGCATCTACTACACATGGGTTAGAAATGATGGATTCATATCCTACTTTATTTATTTATCCACCTAGATGAGAGGGTTGGACACACCATCAGTCTAATCCAAGATATTCATAGGTCATGATCCACCAAGCTGGGCAATGACGGAGTCAAGATTGGATTGAGTTGTTGAGTCAGCCACACATGAGTATTTATCAAGACATCATATCATTCCAAGATGTTCATTTATTGATCACTATATACATACACATAGGTTATCAACAATTTTATGTATTGGTTCACGTACATAGTGAGGTGTATTTTTTATTTTCCTCTTTCCTATCTCTTTAATTAGTTTTACTTTTTTACTTATTTTAATCTTTTTCTTTTGATATCTCTTAAGTAAGGAATGATTTATGCACATTTAACTTGTAGGACACACATTGGAGCATACTTCACATACCTAGATGTAGCTTCACATACTCAGACCTAGATTCATAGGATTCACCTCCTAAGTAAGTCTAGGTATGCTTCTTTTTACTTTATCCTAATCATTTCACTTTTCTACATTTATAGAATAAAATGGGGGGGGAATTTCATCACCCCAAAGTAGTATTTGATTGATAAGAGAGTTATTTGAGTTACCTATCTATATTTTATACCTAGACCTATCTTAGAGCATATTATCACACTTATCCAACCTTTATGTGGGACAAAGTTGTCCCTAGTTATCCCTAAAGTAGTCCCAAACCCTTATTTCTTGATCTTGGCCTTTGTTCCTAGTGTTTTTCTAGATGGACACTATCACCATAATGACACTAGTGCCACATGGTGTTGGTATCCAAATAATAACACTAATGTCCTTTATCTTTATTTTCCCTAAACAAATATCTTTTAAAAACTAGAACCTCCTAGGTTCAACCTAGACCTCTCTTATCACCCACACAAGCATCATAATAGTATAAATACATGAATTTTAACTATCTAACCACTAGATGAAAATAAAATGAAAAATACACATTGAAACTTACAATAAATTATACAAAATTAAGGTTAACAATCCATATTCTTCCCTACTTATACATACTACCATCTACAATGGTCCTAAGCTTAGATTACACATATTTCCTTTCTCAAACATATCCAAGGCACTCAAGGCCACTATCATACTATCTTCACTTTCACTTGCACTATCACTTAGGTGGGGATAACTACATTAGTATTGATACCTCCTTAGATTATAAGTATGTAGGAAGCTTTCTTCATAGTAGGGTGTTGAGGATGTCCATCCTACCCTCCTAATAAACACAATTTTTATCTCATGTCAATTGGATTCCCTAGCTACCTATAATATTAGGTATTACTCAAAAAATATGTTGTAATAGATAATATATAGGGTTTCATAGCTTGTGCATGTAATAATATAACTTATAGATCTAGACACAGGTGCAACTAGAAGCTCAAGGTAGTCCTACACAACGGACACTACCGCTAATATAAAGACATTACCACATATCTAATAATGACAATACTTTCCATTGATGGTACTAATATCTATGAGGGGTTATGATGATATCTAGTTTGTGACACTTAGACTAGCTTCCACCTTAGTGTTATTAGTTTGGATTCTACCCTTAAGGCAAAGATGTTTTAGACTTACCTCATCTAGTTGATACAAATTAATCACCTCTAGGTGTGGGTAAACTATTGGGTGAGGTGAATCTCTAGTTTTGTAGCTATCTTCCCTGATGCATCATCTAGACTCAATTACTAAACCTAATTTCTTATTAATAAGAGGGATAGAAGGATGCATGAAATAAACCTGAGATATTAAAGTTGATACACCAATATTTTTTCTTCCTCTAATTGATTCTTAATATCACTTATGGATAGAAAAATATTGACTATTAACATGCACTCTCTCCAAACTACTCTTACACATTAGTTTTTCACATGGGCGTTATGCTAGATGAGCATGACCTAAGGATGATTAATGAGAGGCTTGGTTGAAGGTACTATTAGTCAATTTTAACTATATGTATAGTCACTAACATCTTTACACACCATGTAACTTACATAATATAATCAACTACTACCTAGATGAAGATAAATACCTGCAAAGGGATAAGAATCAACCACTTTTGAAAATCTAACCAACACTAGAACTTCAACATAAAAGAGGTTGAATCAATATTTTATTATCTCAAGGTTATAGATACAAATGGGAAACACTTTCACATACCTAAAATAGGGATGCATATGATGGATTTTGAAGCCCAATTTATATAATATGAGAAGGAGAGAGAAGGATAATGTGTCATATAAGTGTGGATAAAAATATATGGTGAACATCATTCATTCAATAATCAATTATAGACATGAGTTAGGTGTATTAACAACTCCATGACTTCTCCCATGTGTTGCCTTGGCTATAAGATGGTCTTAAATGAGCCCTTGGGTATATAAGTGTGGTAGATGGATTATTTTTTGTCATAGTTGACCCTATTAAGATTCCATGCATCTTGAAACTACTCCATCACTCCTTGACATGCATTGGGAGGTCATGCAACCATTATTAGATATAGTTGATTGCTTGAGCATGTCTATTATTCTCTTAATTGCCACCTTTGAATCCATTTATAACCCATTTAATATGTTTGTCCTCCTAGTGGGTGAGGAATCTAAGAGTTATGAATATTAAAATCATGTGTTGATCTAGGTAGTAAATTTTAAAAGTTATTATAATAATGCTTCTACCTTTGAGATTCTCATCACTATGGAGATACAACTACAACACTCCCTTATTAATGTAAATGAAGTTTACCTCCTTGTTTGAGTTTAATTTTGTCTATTAGGCTTGTATATAATACTTTAGGGGTTAAAATGAGACCATACCACCTCTATATATGCCCAATAATCCTTAAAATTCACTCAGGAGCTCAATTATGCTCTATAAACATTCAAAAAATCTCAAAACTGACATTATAATCCATTTTACTCCACATTTTCCCTCACATGTGCCAAATTTATGTGCACAGAGAGTAAACATGACATATAGGTGTCTTAATGATGCATTAATGGTATATTAAGGTTGTTATAATCATTAGGAAGAGATTCTTATCCATCATATCCTTTAAGAGGATTAGGGAGGGTTTAGAGTGGCCTATCATCTTAAAAATTGTTCATAAAGCATATGAATTTAAATATAAAATTAAGGACATTAATTTTTAGTATATAAAATATTTCATACATCCCAAACAACTCCTATTCCCATGAACCTTGTATGGTGAGTTATGAGTAAAGTTGGTAGCCTTTGGATCTTCACTAGGCATTTTGGGCATGCTCATGATGTTAAAGATTGTTCATAGATCCTACCACCTAAAAATATTTATCACCATGATGTACTAAAATTTCATATGGGTACCTAACTTTAACTAAGTACACTAGGTCCCATAGATCTTGTCATGTAAGATATGAACATTTAAACTAATAGCTCAGATTGGCAGACTAGGGTGATGGATCTCGAGGAGGGATATTAGGCTACATTTCCATTTACCCTATCTTCCAATACCTAAAACATAATTATAAATATTTTTACCATCATCATACATAATTTTATGGTCTTATATTTTCTTGAGGATCTTTTCATGTCAAAAGAATGGAATTGGGGATCTAAGGGTTTAAGTAGGGTTTTCAACCTTATAGGCCTAAACTGAGCCTCAAGACACCAAAACACATATAGGTGCTTGTGGTAGATTTAGGACTTTATTATCACATTTTATATTAATTTTAAACCTCTACATAGTCTCACAACTTCTTAGACCCCTACCTTTGACATTCTTTGCTTCTAGGTCTACCATGACCATCTTTGGCCCAAAACTCGGAGTTCAGACTAGTTGATGTTAGGGATCTAAGTGGTATATATTTATATTTTACTCATTTATGAGTGATTTTAAGTCCTCATTAAGTGTGATATTATTATTTTTAATTAATTCTATGATGGAGTCTTTCTCGTACCCTACAGTCAAACACACCCCACACTATAGCCATATACATAAGCCATTGTGTCATGAATGCTCAGTCAAGCCTAGGAAAATCTTTTAAATATTGGAAGAAAAAAAATTGAGTGGAGGGTGAATAAATTTTTAAAACTTTATTTCACATGTAATTTAACATTCCTTGAACTATCAAAGAAATATAATTATATAGAAATGCATAAAGAACCAATTAGTTGAGAATGAAATAAAAACATAACACATAAATGAGTGAGAAACCCTAAAGAGGATAAAAACCATAGTTATCCATAAAATTTTACTATTTTACTATAAAACAAAATATAAAATTATATTGAGCACCAAGTCAACTTAGATCACCAACCCCAATAAAGTCAAGCACCCACTTGATTAGGCTTTAGCAAGCACTTACTTTCAAGGAATCACCAACACCCTAAGTGACTTAGCACCAAATCATCCAACTCATGACACCTATATTATACTATTATGTTCTAATTTAAAGACCTCCTTACTCTCCAAATAATATTTTATTTACTTTTAATTCTTACCTACAAATATGCCTAAACTACCTTATATATATACTATACTCATGGTTACACTCCACTTAGTTAGATATACACCTTCAAAATCTTAGGTAAGCCCAATAATAGGTATTAAAACACTTAATTAACATATTTAAAATTAAATTCTGACCCATTTTGTTTTAAACCATCTCAATTAGGCCTCATTTCTTTTTTAGGCCTCATGGAGACCTATTTGCATTAGGTCTATCTTCTTATCATTAAAGATTGTTTCTCTTAGGCCTAGACAGACTTATCCAACAACTAAACACCATTAAATAACTTACAAAATGAATTATAGTGAACTCCTCCATTCTTGATTTGACCTGCGCCTTTCATTCATGCCATGAAAGCTCCTTTAGGATCAACTTCCCTATTAGGCCTATGTACCTCAAAAGTCTATCTTGAAAAATGAAGCTTAAACACCATTAAACTATTAAATTATGAGAAAAAAAATTAGATAGATTCTCCATGACCTAAAGGTCATAATAATATTCTTGGAAAATTTTCACTTAGGAGGCAAAGACTTAAGAATATCTTTGTAACTCACCCACTTAGAACTACTAATTAACCTCAAAGACCAGTCATGGTGACTTAGACCTCTAACACATAAGTAGAAACTTTAAAATAATCCTAATGGATGTAATTTGTACTATATATCTC
The DNA here is from genome assembly GCA_037957365.1 of Torreya grandis. NCBI lineage: Eukaryota > Viridiplantae > Streptophyta > Pinopsida > Cupressales > Taxaceae > Torreya > Torreya grandis. The sequence continues at coordinate 1,544,441 of JARHVA010001881.1, read as the reverse complement.
ATAACAATTTTAAGATATAAATATTATATGGTATAATAAAAATTATTGGTCTTGTAGACTAATTTCTTGACCCTATATCACACAATCTTATTTGAACCAGACATGTTAACTTGTGAGAAACTTTTTCACCATATTTACCAACCTAAAAAAATTATTAAAATAATTAACATGAATAAAAATTCATAAATAAACTATTCATTGACTTGGTTATATCAATCTAACATGATCAGACCCTCAAATCCATCTTTTCATCTCTACTTGGGTTTTTCACTGTTCACACCATTAGGTCTATCTACAACTGGCTAACTTGAATGACCAATTTAGCATACTTAAAGGATAAAAATTATATAAAAACCATCATGGTAATGTATTAATATTCTCTATCTACTTCTACCATCCATTTTATTTTCTTCACTAATGCAACTTTTGAGAGATACAATAACTTCTTAATAAATAAGCCTGTATCTATGCATTTTCTCTCTAATCTGACTAACCACCACCACTTGGAGTTACCTGAGAGATTTTAATACATGATAAAATAGCCTTTATAGTCATTTTATACCATTATGGTCTATTTTGAATATTATATTTCACATTGGCTACTTATTAGGGTTTTAGAGAGGTTTAACACATGTTTTGGTGTTAATGATTGTTCATAAAGGACTGACCCTTAAATGCAAAATAAATGCCTTGAGATATTATATATTACCCTTAAAAATCTATAATTAACAACTTATATTCCCATGTAGAGCTTACATATGACACAAAATTCTTTAAAGTGCGTATCAAGTCTTGAGACCTCATTCTATGAACTTAAGAAGGCCTAAAATAGTGTTTTATGAAATTTATTTCAAACCATGACCTAAAAATTTGTGAAAATGCCTAAAAAAACTTACTTTACCTTTTACCATGCTCAAATATGAGAAATTTCCTTGAAATATGATCTTCATACCTCATTAGGCTATGTAGGGTTTAAGAGAGGTCTAGGTGTAGGCTTAGTCTAAAGGTTCTACACCTAAAGGCTCACCCAAAAACTCTCATGAATGATTAAATTCCTATCATACATGATAAAATAGTACCATATAGGATTAATATTCATATGTTCATAAATTTTCATTCACTTACCTCTTCATGTCATGACTAGGCTTCCTATGCACTTTGTCATCAATGACCCGTACCTTCATGCAAACATAAGACATTAGTTGCATTCAAATTATATCTTATTTGAATTAAAATTATATCTTAGTTTTATAATTATTATCTCTTTATATTATAACATAGTTATCTCAAGAAACACTCTCTTATGCATATTGTCACATCACACACTATCAAACTAGGTTTAGTCACATTTGACATTATCCTTCAACATCAATGATAATGCTTAATAATATCCCCCTTTGTCATCTATGGAAACCACTCTTAGAACCTTATATTATTATTCAATTTATCTCTCATTCTTAACTTTCTCCCCTTGGACATAAATGACAAAGAGATGTCTGCAACTTATTGGATTACACCTTTTGCAACCAAAACACTCAACATATAGTATTATGAGTTTATGAGGCACTATACAAACATTCTCCCCCTATATCCATGCATATATTCTTGGCACTACTCACATGTACTTTGAGCTAATTAACCAACTTATTAATTCACCCTAAGTACTTAACTTCCTTAGTGACTGTTAGGGGTAGAAACTACACCCAATTCCTATTTTAGGTGTTCAAATGTTGATTTTAGAAGTGGCTTGGTCAAAATTTATATAATCTGATCCTATGTAGAAACATATTTAGGTTTGACACTTTATTCACTTACTTTATCTCCTAGGAAATGATATTTTATAGGAATGTGCTTAGTCCTTGAGTGCATGACAAGGTTCTTTGAGACACTTATAACATTTATATTATAATAATAGATATGGATAAGACTATCATAATCCACCTTGTAGTATTTTAAGGTATATTCCATCCATAGGACTTAATTATAACATGAAGCTATTGAAATTCACTCATATTCATAAGTGGATAATGCTACTGATGGTTGCTTCTTGCTTATCCATGAAACTAGTCAACCACTTAAGAAGAAAGTTCTTCCACTAGTACTCTTCTTATCATTTAGACTTCCTACATAGTATATATATATATAGGATATCAAACTGAACTCCTTGCTCCTTATATACCACAATTCAAACTTATTAGTCCCATTGAAATACCTAAATATCCTTTTGAATACTTGTAGATGATTTTCTTTTAGATCTACTTGAAACCTTCCCATAAGACCTACTGCTTGTATGATGTTAGGTCTAAAGGTAGTGGTGTATAAAAAACTTCCAATCATTGACCTATATGATGTTTGATTAACAATTGGAGACTCATCTTCCTTGATAAACTTACACCCTATGATCATAGGTGTACTAAATACCTTATAATCTTTCATCTCAACCTTCTTCAACATATCTCTTATGTACTTGGCTTGTGAAATTAATATACCTTTTTTAGATTGAATGATTTATAACCCAAGAAAGAATGATAGTTCTCCCAGCATGACCATCTCAAAATAATTCTTCATCACCTATTTAAATTCCTTAGTCATTTAATAATTATTTTCACCAAGTATTATATCATCCACATAGATAACTATAATTAGTTGATGGTCGTATTCTATCTTTATGAATATATTACTATTTACAACTCTTATTTTGAATCCTTGATTTAATAGATATCATTAAATATAGCATACCAAGCTATATGAGCTTGATTTAGACCATAAAGATAACTTTTAAATTTAAAAACTTAGTATTTATTACCTGATAGTGAGAAACCCTTAGGTTGTTCTATGTATACCTATTCTTATAAGTTTCCATTAAAAAAGATAGATTTGACATCCATATGGTACACCTTAAGCCTATTGAATCTTACATATGATAGAAAAATATGATATCCTCCAATATTTCTAATGGTGTAAAGGTCTCCTCAAAGTCTACCCCTTCAACTTATGCATATCCCTTGCATACCAATCTAGCCTTATTCATAGTGACTTCTACATCTTCATTCAACTTGTTTTTAAACACCCATTTTGTGCCAATGACATTCTTGTATTTAGTCCTAGGAACTAGTTCCCAAGTCTCATTCTTATCTATTTGGTCTAACTCCTCATTCATATTACCTATCCAAAACTTGTCTTTATTTGATTATACAAGGTTCTTAGATTTAATCTTAAACAATATAGAAATATTCTATTAATTTAGGCTACTTATCAGTCTTCTCCTTATTTTCATACCTGCATCCTTATTTTCAATGATTTGTGATTTAGGATAGTCTATTTGAATATATTTTGATTGGAATTTTTAGTCTTGTATTTCCTCAAATTCTTATTCTTCATCAACCTCTATTATTTCCTCTTAATTATTGAATTCCAAATGCTCTTATGTATCCTTTAACTATGAGTGTGATTTCCTTGTTTCATCAGTCTTCACATTATTACTTCCACTATCTTCTACAGCCTCTTGTTATAGCATCTATAGGCTAAGCTCACTAATGAATATCCCAAGAATATACCTTCATCAGACCTAGAATAAAAATCACCTAAGTCTTCCTCAACTCTTTTGATGAAACATTTGCTCCCAAACACTCCAAAGTGTTCCACATTAGTAGGTCTACCTTTTCAAAATTCATAAGGGGTCTTGTTACTATTAGTCCTTATATATCCTATATTTAAAATATAGATTATAGTGTTCACTGCCTCTCTCTAGTATCCATCAGATAATCTAGACTCATTTAGCATAGTTGTTTCCATCTCTTGGATTGTCCTTTTCTTTCTTTTCACTACCCCATTCTGCTGAGGTGTCTTAGCTATTGAGAATTGTATACTTATCCCATGGACCTCATAAAATTCATCAAACTCATTAGAACAAAACTCTCCTCCTCTATTAAATCTTAGGCACTTGAACTTTCCATTATTATCATTCTCAATAAGAGCCTTGAATGCCTTGAACTTATCAAGAGCTTCTGATTTTTATTTCAAGAATGTTACCCAAGTCATTCTTGTGTATTCACCTATGAGAAACATGAAGTAGCTATCTCATTAAATTATTTGAATTATGATAGGCCCATAATGATCAATGTTTAATAAATTCAAAGGTCTTTTAGTAAATTAGTCGTTATAATTAAACCTTCTAGTATACTTACCATGTCAACATGCATTACAAATTATGTTTATAGGTATGGTGATCTTAGGCATGTTTTTTACACACTTATTAGTGCTTATATTGACTATATTGTCATAGTTTAGGTGACTTAACCTTTTTTTCTATAACTAAATTTCATCCTTATTGATCATAAATCATCTTTCCTTATTGATCTCATTCAATACATATAGATTGTTCTTAGTCTTCTTAGCATTAACAATTAGAATTCCCAATTTGGCTCTCCTTATCTCATGCCCCCTATCATGAAAGGTTAGTGTGTGTATTTAGTTGCACATTTGACTTACAATAAGAATATTATGTTTCAAACCTTACACACAAAACACATTCTCTATCTTGGTCTTCCCATTCTCTAAAGTCAACATACCCTTGCCAACTATATAGGTAGTAGTGTTATATCCAAATCTTACTATTCCTATAGTATTATTCTTCATTGAAATGAACTTGATTTTATCCCCTATCATGTGCCTTGATAAATCACTATCTATATACCATTTCATGCTTTCATCTTGAATATGAAAGGTAGTCTGAGCTAGAATATATTCTTCATATTTAGTCTTTTTTCTCCTCCTTCACCTTGTCCATAGGATTTAACTTCTTGATCCACTTCTCAATGGTATGATTGTATACCATTTTGTCTTTACTAACCTTCCTCATATGCCTCATCTTGTATTCTTTTTAAATATGTCATGTTTAATCACAAGTATAACATGGTATTATGCTTATACTATTTTAATGCAGGTTCACCCTATTCTTCCAGGAGGAATTAATTCTTGCATAGTGTTTATAATCCATAGATCTATTTCCATATTGATTACATGAGAAAAAATAACCATTGAATGAATTTACATATATTATCTATTTTATTTTGAATGATACACCTCTACCTTTTTTTTATCTCTTAATGGATTTAATTTATTCTTGCCATGTTGATGATCAACTCGAGTCTTAGATTTGAGAGCTTCTACATAAGTCTTTGAGGTTTGACTCTGCTTGTTCTTTTTTTGATATTCTTTGAATCCAGGATCTATCATATCATGTGGAGACCTTTCACTACTCAAGATATCACCAAGAAATTCAATACTCTTATGAAATTTTTGATTTGTCTTAACTTGAATATTGCATAATCTAATTATGCCTTCAAGGAATCCATTTCAACTCCAAACTTGATGAATTCTTCCTCCTTGGTCTTAAGACTTGCAATGACAATTTCAATTTGAGTTTCCAACCATGATGATCTCTTCATGTTCATTGGTTTTTTTACTTAGTATCTCTTCAAAAAGATTGATTTTATCCTCATAAATCTTAACCAATGATCTTAGTTTTTTATTCTTCCTTCTTTGGAACTTCAACTCCTCTAGAACACTCACCAATTTGACCTCAAGGTTCACTTTAGCCTCTTAATTTGATTATTAATCATCCATAAGGCTTTTCTCTTTTTATAAAGTTTAATTTTATCTTTATATATCCTTGAATAAGGTTTCATTAATATCATTTTCATTACTATCATCATCATTATCAGATGTACTAGTGTCACTTACATCAGATGAGATACTATCTTCTTTAGTATAGAAAATTCTCTTGTTCTTGAATGACCCTTTATAGCCTTTATACTTCCTAAAACTATTTTTACTCTTGTTAGGATTTTAGACCTTATTATCATCACCATGATGTTCATAATTTTCTCCATCATACTCAGTCTTATCCTTGTTAGGACATTTAGAGTCAAAGTGACCAATCTTACCACAATTAAAGCATTTAAAAGATAACTTACGCTTATACTTACCTAATCCTTTCCTTAGTTTTATGATAAACATGGATTTAATTTTTTCATCATCAATGTATGTGTAAAAATCATCCTTGGCCTTCTTACCTTGTGACTTCTTCTCAACTTTGAATGCATCTTCCTTCTTGGAAGGTCTTCCATCACTTATTCTCATTTTATAGGTAATCAAGATACCATGAAGCTCATCCATTTATAATATGTTAAAATATTTTATATCCTCCACTTAATACACCTTTGAATCAAGATTATATGTTAGTGATATAAATACCTTTTTTAATACTATTGATTCTTCCATATTTTTTCCTAGACCTCTAATGGCATTTACCACTTCATCTACTCTTAACAGGTAGGATGCAATGTTTTCATCCTCCTTCATTCTCAGACTTTAAAATTACCTTTTGTGATTCCATAAATTTTATAACTTAACTTTAGTGTCTCCTTCATAGATGGTCTACAAATTTTCCCAAATCCATTTGGTTATATCACAATGCATGACCTTAACAAATTCTTCTTCTAAAAGACCACACAAGATGGCATTCATTTCCTTAGAGTTATTCTCACTTACTTTATTTACTAATGCATCAATTGGTGGAATATAAGGTGGAGTGAATCTATCAATAAAATATTACCATATGTCATAGCCTAAGGACATTAGGTAAGTCTTCATTATGATGCTCTAAAATGCATAATTAGTCTTGTTCACCAAATTTGACCCTGTAAGTCAAATTAGAACCCCTATAGGTAGAAACTTGATTTTTAGATGTTTATGGGTCTAATATTTTGTCATGGGGTATGTTATATGGAATTTAATGTCATTTAATATCACATTAGCCTTATTCTTTGTCATTCTCAATCCTTATGCCTTTTTGAGTCATTTAAAGGTCATAAAAGGAGCATTTAATGACTTGTATGGCATCTTTAGGAAATTTTAAGTTTTAAAAGGATGATGTCACACCCCATGTATCCTAATATACCTTAATTAACTATTTATAACTAAGAAGTGGTAAGTTCTTAGGAAAAAGGGAAATTTTCTTAGAAAAATGAGCATTTAATGAGGTTTACCAAATTATACAGACTCTTGCAGCTAAGGACATTTCAAGAGTGTCCCTTGTTCTTACATAAACTTAATCTAGTAATTAGTTATATCATAGGATTCAATAAATTAATAAAATCACTTCTCTCTTATTATATTAGGCTTATCAATCAAGAATGGCCTTCAAGTTTGTACTTGGTATGGTTAGTAAGAGAGGTTTTAGGAAAAACTCTACTAGGGTGTCTTCTACACTCATTCATATTCTATTTTATTTGTTGTTTTATATGAATGGTGACTTGTGATATATGAACCATTCCTAAGAAGTTGGCCTATCCAATTTACTTGCTAATTTTTGCACCCTATAGGTTTTGCTCTATTTTTGATAGGTCCATACAATATAGTTGCTAATGTTGACTCTAGAGGATGTTATATCTCTTATAAAATAATTTCCATGATTAGTTTCATATTTGGAAAAGATATCATGGGTTTTTTATTCTAGTTTGCAAGTTGATGTCCCAAGGGGAATGGGAGTCATTTTCACTACTTGTAGAAGGATGTATTCTATGAAAGAGATTTATATGAAGGAGATATGTTTTTTTCCATGATTCAATACCATAGAGACCACCTCCCTTCCATATTTTTTCCTACAACACCATACCTTGAACAAACATTTAGTATTGACATACACACAGTCAGCTCTTTATCTACTTTTCACTTATAGTCACGTCTGTGGAACCTATTTGGTAGCTTCATGAAGGTGAATTAAAGGTCTAAATAAATTTAAAATGTATTTAAAAGTTGTAAAACATAAGTATGAATATATAAATATTTTATAAAGGGACTATGATATTCAATACAGTACTTCTACATAGTCTCTTACCATTAATGCACATATATATGTGCTCTCATGAAGGAATTCATGTTAAAAAGGAGGTATTGATACTTGTTTCAGATCCTTAATAGTGTGGAAATGAATTTGGAGGTGTTAAATATATACTTAAAACTCATTTTATGGTCAATATAATGCACATTGTCTAACCTCATACCCATTGCCTGTCTATATGCAACTTATTCAACCTAAAATGTTTACCTACAAGTGACATCATAGAGCCATGAAGGCACTTATATGGAGAATTAGAGCATGGTAAAGTTTTATTTCAAATAATAGAATTTAGGTTGATCATGATAGACCTTTTTGAGGTGTCAAATAGGTAATTAGAGGTATAAACCATTTTATAAGAAGCAAGGACTGAACTTAGGGACTCTTTCCCTAAAATGGTGGTATATAGTTATACTATGAATTTTGAGGTTAAATAGGGACATGTTGATGACTAATTGAACCTTGTTGTTGAGGTGGGACTTATGACCCAATACCATATCTTTGAACTTGTGGCACATTCTGCATGAAAATAAATTGTTGCCTAATAGGTACTTGAAGAACATTAGAAACTCTTTGTTGCACTAATCCATATTTGGAAGTGGATACATGTTGGAGATTTGAAATCTATCACTAACCAATATTTACACATTGGTGGTTAGACATCATTTGGTTTTAGATCAACATGTTAGTCTGTAACTGAAGAGGTATGTTCACTACTACCTGATGAGGTGGAACATTGGTTTCCCCTTATCAAGGTGTAAATATGTTTTCTCTATTGTATGGGTATACTAAACTATATTTGTTATTGTGTAATATTACTCATAACCTATTTGGGTGGACTAAGGCTTGTTACATTAAATTGTGGTATAGCACTGGTCATTGGTTGACTATTTAATCCTTGTTTTTGGGTATTAGAAAAAGTAGTTGGTTGAGGATTAGAGGTAATTGGTTAAGATTGAGATGTATAAAATTATACCCCTTGAGTTTGTGAACCACTAATGGTGTTATTTAAAAGGTACATTTTGTTGTTGACTCTGTGTCTGTGTGCTAACACCACTTTGGTCTAAATTGGATGTTGCTTGTGTATTATCCAATAAGTTTTTCTCACTATTCTACATAGAAGCAGAAGACACTTATTCAATAGTTGGGTTATTGAACATTTTTTTGATCAAAGGGTTTTGTATAAATAGGTCTAAACCTTAATTTTCTTGACAAATCAATTTCATTAAAACTCCTATTGAAGGAGATAAATCAATAAAAGGTATGCTTAACATGGTCATCTGATTAAAGTTATGTGCTAGGTCTCGATATGTCTAGTATACTATATTCATTTAAATGAAGTGGTCCTCTATGAGACCTATTTATGTGACAAGAATATGAGGATATTGATATGGTATTGGTAATATAGCATTAGGGTTTCTTTAAGAGGTCTGATCATTGTTCTAATAAGACATGTTATAAGGCCCTCTTGGTAAATTTTGAAAATTAGCATGCCATACCTCATAGTTTTATGGCATTGTACCATAATAAGGTTGTTAGTGGATGTTTTTTGTAATTTTAGGTACACTAACTAAATGCTGGGTTGTTTTTTCTTGATCTTTCTCTATGTATGGAGGTGTACTAACCAAATAACTAGCCAAAATATCTTGACTTTCTTCCCCTATTTGAGTGTTATACGTTGGATAGGAATCTATCTCCCAAACAACACTATCTCCATAAGGGTCTTGAATAAATTATTCTTATGTATGAACATTTCCATATCTTAGATTGTACATAATTCTACTATGTTTATATTGAGCCATGATCAAATCTATGATAAATGTTTCACAACAAGCTAGAGTTATATGTCTACAAACTCTAAAAAGCTATGATTAAAAAGATAAAGGGCTCAACTCCTTCTAACTTGGTTGAGGGTGGAGCTGAATCTCCAAAAATTCTATGCAAAGACTTGGTAAAAATAGTATAACATCAAATGTATAACATTAAATATTTCACACAAATAATGTCAAGTAAAATGACCTAAAAATGAGATGCCAAACTCTAATGTTCAAACATGTTCCAAATAGGTCTAAACTAGAAAAGGAAATGTTACTAGGTCTTTTGTCCAAATGTGGAGTCAGAATCTAGGCTCAAATAGGCTGTGATAGGACTTTTGGCCAAACATAGTGTTAAAAGCTAGACTAGAAACAAAGGATGATGATGATTAATCTAACAAACTTGGAATAGTTTGGCAACGACTAGGCACTTGATTCTAGACATAAACATGATGTAGTTGGTATAAAACACAAAGAAGACACTTTAAAGATGGGCTTATTCTATCAAACAAAGGCACAAATAATAAAGTTTCCAAATTTGAGTAATCAATTAACCTACGTTATGCAACCCAAAAGAGAAAGCTATGTGTATCAGCCCCTGCATGTTAAGTCCTAAACAAAAATCAATCACTGTTTTTATTTGAAATTGTAAACATTAATAGAATACTCAACTAAGGTAAAATAGGGTTTGATACCAAAAATATAGGTAGCTTTTAACAACATGACTATGCTTAAACAAATATCCAACAAGGCACAAATGATTTGTCTCAAAAAATGATAATTTGGACACAAGATAAGACAAGTCTTTTGAAATAATTTGGGCAAATAAACTATGTTATCAATCCCAAAATATGTGATAATGTTATCTTTCAAAGACATCTAAGGCATAATACTTGAAATGATCTGGGTAGCATAATGTTATCCATATCAATCAAGTGCCACACTCAATGTTTTGACACAAATGTTTTCAAAGATAAATGAAGGTGTCAAACAGAAGGCATAACATCTCCTCAAATAATGGAGTGGTGTTGGATACAAGACTCATTCATGACATGGTTTAAATAACATAAGTTTTAGTTCTAACACATCAAAAAATAAATAATAGTTGAAAAAAATATAACTAAGTATATCATCCTAGATCTTATCAAGTTGTGGCAAAGTGGGGTTGACTAAAACTTATAAGTTATGACCATTTAGATTGATTCCATGTGTAAAAACTTTCATGTTTGTACACAAGAGAAGAAACATGTCAATTTGATCCATGTAAATCATCTTGTTATGAAAATGTCTTATCCTTTTCACAACCACTACATCTATCAATTGCTTAATGTAGTACAATGTCTTGATTGATCATACATTCTGGGCTAGCTTGCTACTAAAAGAGATTGTTTAACCACTCAAACCACCATTCTAATTGGATGATCCCAATTTTTATTACCCCCCATGGATAGGGGTTGAAACATTACCAATATATGAATCCTTAGGTCAATGATTCCCTAAATAACTCATGAGAGGCAATGACACCCACCTTACAAGCCAAAATACATGAAAATAAAAGATGAGTAGAAAGACTTTAGGTTTTCTTATAGATCACCTAATACTATGCAAATTTGGGGAGAGCCTAGGAAAATTTCTTTCTTCACCTTGGACTAGGCACCAAATACAATATAAAGGTGCTTTTTATCCCATGAGTTCCCTATAGGGGATGGGGGAGAGCATACATGTGTTATCCTTTTTATGAAATAAACAATCACCAAACATGTTTTACAAATAATTTGAGTGAAGTTTGATTTTTAAGTACAAAATTAAATGTGATATTATTCTTTACTATACCTATGGCAAGTGAAAAAAATCAAAAGAATATTTGCATAAAAGACCAAATTAAGTAAGACCATCTAGTTTTTTTTAAGCCCAAAGTCCAAATGTGCAATATGTATCCTAAGTTTATTTTAAAACACCAATTTGAAATGTTCAAGATTTAAACATGTGTTTTAGTCACCAAATTTGAAATGTTTCTAAGACTTATCATGTTGGATTCATTTTAGGCACCAAATACAAAATGTGTAAGATCTAACATGTTCATTTTAGTGCCTAAATTTAAATGTACAATATTTGGATAATTCCTTTAAAAATCCCTAAACAAAATTTTTGGTTAGTTAAAACAAGTGAATTTGGTGTCCAAACTGATCCTTCAACTTGAAATTATTAGATAGTAACCCCTGATTTGAATCACTTTATTAGGAAAATTATGTTTTATTTTTATCTCTCAAGTTTTTAATTTAGTTTACATAGTGACTATGGATGGTCATAGATGATTGCCACCAATTTTAAGACAACCATGATGATCGGTTAATAGGTAACCACTATCAGTTGAGTATAATAGACACTAGTCAATAAAAATGATCATTGATGAGTTGTGGACCTGAAGGCAAAAACAAAAAAGGCAAATGTGTTAGGTTAGGCAATGGTTAGTTCAAAGTTCAAGAAAACCTAGCAGGTAAACTTAAGTCTAGTGATTTAGATTCCTTTGAAATTGAGAAACCATGAAAGGGAATAATAGAAAGAATCAAAATGCAAGATTTATGAATGTTTTTCCCATGTAACCTGACCATTAGTGGTTCACATAGAATCAAGGTTGGTTGGGAAAAATCATGGTCAGTTTAGCCAAACCATTGTCAATTGAACCTAACCATCACTGGTCTTTATGTAGATCTAAAAAATAAACCAAAATCATATATGGCTGAAATAAGGTTAGAAAATCAATTTTAGAGAGCTTCAAGCATCAAAATGAAGATTTAAAAGCTATATATTAATGTCTTTAGTACATGGGATGTGTTGGGTCCCATTTTGTATTCCATTTGTGATGTTAATAATTTGACAATGGAGGAGAGGTTAGATCAAGTGTTAGTCTCAAAATGAAATAAAAATGAAGAAAAACACACTAACAAAGATTAACACCTCCATACCTAGATCATATGGGGAGCTTGGTGAACAATCAATAATTGACAAAGCTCAACTAAAATGTAAATAATCTTACAATTTTTCCTTACCTTCCTTGAATGTTCTAAATGATATGTCCATTTGCTTGCTCAAATTATGCTCAAGAAGTCTTCATCAATGGGATTTGGCTATCTCCATCTCCTCTTAGCACCATGGTTATCTTGGATTTGGATTGATGTTTCTTGAAAATGTCTTGGATTGGATCAATTTTTGCATTATAACACTATTCATTTGCTTCATGAATCAAATCCTGTATTATAACATTACCTTATCCAAGCTCTCTAAATGAATATTTCTAGGCTTGATTTTATAGGCTTTTAAATGACTTGAAATGGGTTAAATCCTAACTTTGGTTGGATTAGTTAACCCTAATAGGGTTAAAATGTGTCAAATGGTCATGATTAGCATGGAATAATCATGGGTAGGATCATTTCCAAAAATGACAACTCACAAAAGCTAATGATGAAAGCCTAGGATATTCATTGATTTTTGAATTTCCTTTTTTTCTAATTACTTTAATTTCTCATGGATAAATTTAATTAGGATTTTATTAGGATTTTCATGTTAATTAATCCATTTTAGGCTTTTGTAATTTTTTGAGATTTTAATTAAATGATGTGTGCATTTTTCTTATTTAATTGATTTTTACACCAAATTGATTTAATTGCTTGTTATGAAGCCAAATTTGAGACATTTATAAATTATTAGGATAGATATTGAATGGTTGGTAAGAATTGTTCTAAATTTGAGTGTGAATCCATTGGTGGAAAATTTTAGATGTCTACAAGAACCACCTATCCCATTCAATGGGATATACCTCAAAGTTTTCTTTTAAGATTGGAATTAGTTCCAAAGAATATTGTATTTAGGTTTAGTTGTTTTCCAAATAAGTGCTTTCACACATGTCAACTCATTAGGAGTTTTTATTTGTTTTTATTTTTCCCTATTTCATTCTTATTTATGGAAATCCAAGTTTTGTTCTTCCCTTGTTAAAAGTGTGTTAAGCTTAAAATGACTCCATGCCCAATGAACTAGAAGGCTACTGGAAAGAGATTGATTAGTAGGGAATCACCTCATAGAAGTCACCAAAAATTTTGATATTTTTTCTCCAAAAATGTCAAAATATCTAGTACCCTAATGGATACCCATTAATCTTTTGGGGAAAAGGCCTTAAAGTGACCTTAGATACCCTTTTCCCAAGCCAATAGAAACTAGACATTTGGATGAAATTTGTAACTTGCAAACTTGTAAATTGTATCCCAACCTCCACTTCCTACTTTACTCATATTTGACATAAACTAGAGACTCAAACACAATTTTCAACTTACAAACTTGTAAATTACTTTCCAATCTTTACTTTCCACACACCTTACAACTGCTGAAAATTGGAACCCCGCTTGTAACTTGTAACTTGCAAAGTTGAAAATTATAGATGGAGCCCCACTTTTTGCCAAACACATTCCCTATAGAAACCAAAGATTCTGATGTAATTTTTAACTTACAAACTTAAAAATTGAAATATAATCTCCAATTCCTATGCAACCAACTCCCATAAAAAATTAGAACTCTGTTTATAATTTTTAACTTGCAAAGTTGCAAATTATAATTGGAGTCTTGCTTCCCACCAGCTACCCTTCCTATGAAAATAAAAGCTATAATTAAAATTTTCAACTTGAAAATTTGAAATTTTCACCTCAAGTTCCACTTTCCCATTTCCAATGAACCAATCCACATAGTGGAAAGTAGAGCTCAAAGTGCAAAATGTAATTTTGAAAAATTGCAAAATTGTTCCATGCCTCTAAAGTTTTGGGATTACCTCCATTTCTTCTAACCACCAACCTAGGATACAAAAATTTTAGGATTGGGGTTATATTAATAAAATTATGGTTATTTAAAATCATTATTAAAATTACAAATCAAAGAATTTGAGCTCTACAAAGCCAATTTATAATATTTTGATGTTGAATAATGCCACACCATCATAGACACAAACCATGACCACTATTTATATCTCATGTAAAATGGTATTCTTCTACTTTATCCATGCATTTCCCCCAAAAAAATTATCTTTCTACAAAAAAAACCAATTTTTTATTTTCTATTCAAAAAGCTAGGGTTTTTAATTTTGTTCATATTTCTTGAAGTTCTTCATTATTCTTACTTTCATTTTTCTCAAAGTTTGTCTGGTTTCTTTAGTTCCTTCCATTTTTCTATCCTATACAAAATCTAGGGTTTTTAAAAAAATTTAAACCAGTCAAATATTCCCTAGAAGATTTTGCATATAGATCCATGGAATTTTGACTTGGAATATCAAGTCCATAACCTATGGAGTTTTCACCTGCATTTACTACCCTGCAACTCTGTAATAAATCTTATTGCATTTGCAACTCCAAATCCCCATTAGGGATTTTACCTATAGTAGAAACTTCAAAACACATCATATTTTCCATCAAACATTGCAAGTGTGTTTGCAAGTTTAAATCCCACCAAAACTTTTACTTGTAATTGTAACCCCAAATCCTTCAAACTCTATAGTTGGTTTCCCACATTAGAATTCTTAGAACATATGTCTAGAAAAAATGAAGTTCAAATCTAGGGGACCTAGTGTCCCACTCAACTTAGAATCTAACACCAACAAAACCATAGACATAGACTTAGGTCACATAAACCTAGGTGATTTATGGAAAAGGGTAAATGTTGAATTCAAAAATGATTGAATTCAAAGCATTTATGACTATGGACTACCCCAAGTAGTAGCCTTCCCTTTATCAGTGCAGAGCCATGAGATTATTCTCACATTGGTGAAACACTATAATTTAAAAAAAATAAGTGTTGAATTATAAAGGAGAAAGGATTTAGAACTTGGAGCCCAACTTCATAGACTCAATGTTATTGATTATAGAATATGAGATTTATCTTGATATAACTCCTTACTCATCTAATAAATTTATCATGAAACTAACACTAGATGTCTAAGGGTACTTAATTAATAATGGCTAAAACTTTATAAGCCTACATGTCTAAGACTACCCAAAAACATGGCAAGGATAGACTTTAAAGAATAAGTGGGTGATTTAATCATACTCTTACATAGAGTCACTAGGAACCCTAATGCCAAGAAATTTTAAGATTTCATGTACCAATGTATATGGGTAATCCACCACAATAAGTAGTACATCCACTAGGCCTAGATGAAAAGTAACTCCATCCACAAATAATTGATGAAAGTCCATAATATAAGGAAGTTCTACATCACTTCATATCTAGTCTACATATTAGTAAGTGAAAAAGCAATCTTAGGGTTGAACATAGTGCCTAACCAAGTCAACAAGGTCTTAAATTATTACCCTGACCTCACCCTTGAGGCAATTAGGAAACATTTCAAAAAGGTAAGTGATGCATTCATATACTACATCATAGTCATCTTTGACAAAGAGCAATAAAATAAGAGCTTCTTTAATGCTGTTATTTCTAAGGTCACAAATTGGGGATCTTATTTCATTCAATTCCCCATATACTCATACATCAAAGTAGGAGGATTAAGTGGTTTTACTTACACCCTCCCAAGGTATTTAAGTGATAAATGGTCTTTAATGGAAATTATGACACAACTTGTAAATACTCACAAATTATTATCAAGTAAACATAAGGTAAGAATCAATTTTTATATTAGCATATGGAGGCATACATGTTCTTCCCTATCCAAAGCCAAGTGTGTAGATGCTAAAATGACTTAGATGAACTTATAATATCTTGAGGCAGGGCCATTTTATGATGTAAGTGGTATCATTACTAGTATATTAGGGATCACAACATATTCCCATGTTCCCTATTATGAAGACTATTGGGAAGACTTGGATGAAGAATAAGTGAGACTAAAATAATATTCCAAGATGACCCTAGAGTATATCAAAGCTTATAACTTATCACTAGTCCCTAAGGACTTGATAGATCATAAATCTCTAGTGGATAAGATTTACTATGATAAAAATATCTTTTCTTAACCCCTTCTACCAGTTATTTGGTCCATACCTAAGTCATTATCATTAATGGATAGGACCACCCATGTAATAAATAAGACAATTAACTGGTTAATAAGTAAAGGTGTTAAGGGTACCAAGGAAATTATGAGAATTAGTGATAAGCTAAAAGAATTCAAAGAGAAGGGGGTTCCACCAATAGCAAAAGGTTTAAATAGTGAACCCAAATAGAATAGGTAGAAAGGTTAGTGGTATCACACAAGAGAAAATAAAATTAAAAGGCTAAAAGAGGTCAATCTAGTAGCCAAGGAACAACATCAAATCAACTAATAGTAATTTCAACTGAAGGCAGAGATATTGCTAAAGCATAAATAGTTTCTCCCCCTATCTCTATCATTCTACCAAATTTAATACCTCCTCCTCCTATCTCCACTCCACCATCATCTTAAAAAAATTCCTCCTCTATTTCTACCAACTCACTTATGATAGTAATTCCATTATCAATAGTTCAATCAATGTAATTAGACACTTAGGCTTCACTTCCACTCCCCTCTTTCATAATTAATTCCATCTCATCTCTAATATCCACCAATGTCCCATTAATCACCAACACCACCAAACATTACATGGCTATGGATTTAGTCATCCTGACAATAACTCACTAGCCATCCCAACCACTAGGGTAGTTATTGCTTTATTTTCATCTCCTATCACCTTCCCCATTACATCAACCCTGAGTGTCCCCACAACTTTGATTGATTAATTCATGGATTTATATTAAAAATTCCCATATTTTCCATTTTTTCAACACCCTATGCTTACCCATTCATTGGTGTCACTTCTATCTCTCACACCCTAGTAGGCACATTCATTTCCACTGCACCCATTTCTTCCATTTCCACAATAACTCAAACCTCCATAAAGGAGGTAGAGATAGAGGAAATCATTGATACAACTATGGCTACTCAACCCATAAATGGGGAATATATTTCTAAAACATCAATAAAGGATTCAATAACCATATTAGTGATATAAACAACACTCATCACAATAACTACCAATGTAACAACTTCAACTATAGATTCATAGTTGATAGTGTTAGGATAATAGGATTCCACTCCAAGCTGGCTAGTGTAATTATTAGTAAATAAATGGAAATAGATGGTTTCCCCTAGCACATTAGATTATATAATTATATAAGCATCAAATAAATAAAAGGTAGCTCCTAGGACTATATCCATGATATTATATGATTCAATAAGGGAGAAGTATGTAGAAATTTTAGTCCCCCAACTAGACAAACAAAAAGAAGATCTAGTGGTGGGGGATCACCAAACATCCAAATTTAACCTAGGTATTCCTATAAGAGAGGGATTGAAACATAATATTCAATCAAGTTTAACTCTCTTTTTAAGAATATGGATAGTGACAAGGTCAAAAGGATGAATTGAAAAATAAATTTGAATAGTTAACAACTGCACTAAAGAAGTTCATTGAGCTTATGTCCCAACCAACACAATCTATTACTCATCTCTCTGATAAGGAAATACTTAATGTAGTTACAAATATTGGAATCATGGGAAGGGATATAAAGGATTGGGTAGAGGATCTCATCATAAAGGGAAATAGAGCAATTGAGTTAGCAATAGACTACTACAAAACTATGAAGGATGAACATGCAACTTTGAATACATTAATGAGAAAATATGAGGAAGAAAAAGAAAGGTTGAACCTATTTTACCCAAAATTTTAATATATTGACATGATTAAAACTAACACCTTCATTTCAAAGAAAATATCAAAAAATGATGTAGAACATGAAGAATTGGATAGGGTAGCTAGTTTTAGAATAAGAATACTCATGGAGAGTATTACTAAATCTAAGGCTACATATGATAAGGTCAAAAATATGATCTACGATATTTAATATTTTCTTAATAAATTATCATGTAAAGCAATAAATCATCAAGACCAAATTCTTTAAGTACAGGAAGTTTAAGATAAGTTCAAAGGAGTGGTCAAGACAGAGTCGGCATGGGACACAAAATTTAACTTGAGTTCCATCCATTGATTTATCAGATATCATAATACACTAGATCAAATTTGGAAAGACACTCAAGTATATAGGGCTACATAAAGTGAACTTTTTGACACAATTTCAAAATGTGAAATAAGCAACCTATATTCACTTGATCATGATGAAGATCATATACTAGAGATATTCAATAGTTTTGATGCTTATATTGAGAAGACATAGACAAAGAAGGATAAAGAATATTCATAGGTTATGGTTGTATATTAATTATTTCAATCAAATACATTCTATGTATTACATTTCTTTATTGTAAAAAACATTGTAAAGTTGTAGGTTGTAAATTGCAACTATCATTTTGGTAGCTATTTTTGAGAAAGATCCTCTTGTAATTTTCAAGTACCTTTTTGATAGGTTGAAAGGTTGTAAAAATAAAAATTGTAAATTGAACTTTTATTTTTGGAAAAGTCTAAGGTTTTTACTTTCAAAAACTCATGTTGTAAAATGCATTTCTAGTTTTTTCAAAGTTTGATGACTTAAAAAGTTGTAAAAGTCCCAATGAAAAAATACAATTTAGGTTTTACAAAAAATAACCTAAAATATCTAAAAGCTTTCTAATGTTCTAAGTGTGAGTTCATTTTTGGTTCCTCATTTCATGAAAGAGATCATGGTAACTCAAATGAAGATAAGAGGGACATTTCATAAAGATTCAACAAGATTTATCTACAGCCCCAAGTAGTTTTTGAAATGCCTAGTAGGTGCATGTTCTTTTTTCTATCCATTTACCTTGCCAAAGATGCTATTCTAGCTAAATATCACACCCTTTTGCATGATTTTTTCTGATTTTTTATTTCTCTTTAACTGGGTGTAGAGTTTTGATTACTACCTTCCTTCTAAGAGAGTATTTTATATAAATATGGGTACCATGACATAGCCCATTTATCTTTTTATTGTTGGAGAAATCATTCTACATTTTGAACAATTGATCTACATGTTTTAACCTAGAGAATGATAATAGATTGAAGAGTTGCCTTCCTTTTCTATGTTATCTTTGTTTATGCAAATCTATTTGTCAAATTTTTTAATGCTTTCATTATTATTTTAGTCACAAAATTTCATTTGTGGTATTATTTTGCCCTTTTGAGAGATTGTTTGATTAGAAATAAAGAATCTTGTTCCTTATATGGTAAATGCCCAATATTACCTTTGGTTTCATATTTACATGAGTTTATGATCCAATAAATTTTAGTATATTTGTTATTTTTTGTGTCCATACAAAAAAATCATTAAAATACACTATAAATATTTATGGCAATCACCATTTCTAGTTTTGAAAATTCATTTCTAAAACTTTTTTCCTCATAGTTAAACCCTAGTTTAGAAGCAAGATCACTAAGAAGTGGAATTTCCACATGAAGTGGTAATTTATCAGTTACACTAAACTTAATAAAATGAATCCAACCTTCTATATATTTTCACCTCAATTCATAAAGGTCCCACAATTTATAGGTGATCCCATTTTATCATTAGATTTACTACCATTTGCAACACATATTGCACAACACATTATAACACAAGATGGGTGAAAAATCTATATGATAATAGTTAGTATTTTAACTCTTTAAATATTTATTCATGTTCTCCATTTAATAGGTCCATATTCCAAATTAATATTTTTTATGCCACAAGGTCATTAGGGATGAATCTAAGAGAGGTTATTGTTGCATACAGGCTAGTATCCCAAATATGGATGCCTTAACATGATTTTGAGAATTGATAAATGATGTGAGGACAAATTTAGGGTATTTAGTGATTCTTAGGCTTAATTTTTAATGGTTTTTAGGAATAAGTCTAAATTCCAATCAAAATATATTTATGGCTATAATTACGTGTCTACATTTTTCCCCTATTTAGGAAGGCATTGCAAGTTATAGGCACAATAATGTCTTCTCAAAGAATTAAAAGGTCCTATATGCCTATTAATTCAATATAAATGGATAATTTTTGGATATTCCCTTGAGTAAGTGGTTAAAAAATAAGGTCGGTGATTGGTCCCTCGAAAGAAGGAAATGATGGGACCAAAAAAATAAAAATGGGTAGAAAAGACTGATTTAACCATAGGCAGTTATAATTAGTGGCATAGTGAGATGCCCTAATTAGGTAGATAAATAAGATGATTTTCCCATTAGTGGATATAATTTTTAACATATAAATATAATTATTTGCCAATAGGTGGTTATAATAATTAGATAAAGGATAAGTGAAACAAGATAATGATTTTCCCAAAGGTGATTCTAATTATCAAAAAGGAAAATAATGATTTGCCCATATGTGGTTATAATCATTGGCATGATAAAAATATGCCTCAATTGGGAAAATAGAGATAATGGTTTTCCCAAATGTGAATATAAGCATTATCATAATGAAAAAGTGCCTCTATTAGGCATAAAAATGATAAGGATTTTCCCATAGGCAATTATAATCCTTAACATCCAGATAAAATGAAACACAATGATTTATCCAAAGGTGATTAGAATAACTGGCATAATGATGGGAGTAAAAATTAAAATTAGAATATGAGTCTCATGAACTAAATCCATACTCATAGAGTAAGAGTAAGATGGTACATAGGATAAAGATGAATTTGGGTAACCTACTAATATAGAGATGCACATCCTAACTAGCAAAGGCTAAAATTCTATCATGATTTAATTATCTTATATTTTGGGAATGATTTGGGTAGACTAAGAATTTCTTAGGTGTCAAAGAGAAGTATTGTGGCCTCATTGGTTATAAGAATTTTTGATCTAAGTTTTTTTGTAGAATGTGATGGTAGACTTCATGATAGAAAAACACCATGATAACTAAACTAAATTATGCAAAAGGAATGACACACGATCCAATAAATAATGGAAAACAATTCACCAATGGTAAAATCCATTATGACAATGTTAACATATGAATATGGATGTACTTAAATATAATTAACAAGGATTCACCCAATGAACACAAAGATACTAAGCCAAGGCACAACAAGAAAACAAATAAAAACATAAAATAATAATAAACTAAAAGCATAATAAAACACCAAGTGAATAAATAAAATCAATGGTGAATCATAATGTTAGTGAAAAAAAGATGACACAAGGTTACCCCTAGACTATAGGGAAGTAACAACACAAACAAACAAGATGGGGGAATAGAAGAAAAGGAAGTGGGTGGCTGAGTTGACTCTAGATACACTAGGCAAGTAGACAATGACTACATAGTTCTATGGATGTAGGGTCCAACATAAACTTCAATATAATTGTAGTTCTTCCAAGATATGGGATAGAAAAAAATGATGATCGATAAAAACATGTTTGTGTTATATAGGACTATGGGAATGGTCTCCAAAATGGTGAGTATATAGGATGTTAGGCTAGTAAGGATGGATAAACTAAATGAGAAGTGGTTTCTTGTGAAATAGATAGAGGTTCCAAAATCCTTAAAGAAAATAAGTGGTTGATTTGGTGATTTGGTGATTTTATAGATCATTTTATAATGTTTTTGTAATTTTTTAAGCATCTTAACTTGATTGATAATGAAAAGATACTAAATGGTCTAAATCACAAAGCAATGAAAGATTGTGAAGCTTAAATTCCTCACAGAATGGTGAGAGCATTCAAACATTGAAATTTCTTGCAAAATGGTGAGAGCATGACAAGGGGTGACTAATTTAATATCAACATGAATCAGGAACTACCTACATAGTTCCATTAGGACCTGAAGTCATTGTAGTTCCTCTTTATAGTAGAGTAACCTAACTAGTTATCAAAAAGTTCTCAAAATAGGTAGAGTAGTAAAATGGCACAAGATGGAATAAGAATGGCAAGGTGGAACTTAAAGGCATGATAGAGGTGTTATTTATAATATAACCATAGGTGTTTATAATTAAAAAACAATAACATAAGTCAATTATACTAATTTTCCCATAGGTAGTTGTAATTAGTAGTATGACATGAGACACTAATTTTCCCAAAGGTAGTTATAATCAAGAATACTCGACATAAAATGGATCAAGAAATGAATGATGTAACTACCAAACCATTATCATACTGAATCAACTACTGAAACTTGATCTACATCCTTTCATTGAATGTGTCTGAAGAACCAAGGTCAGATGGGTTAGGAGGGAGGGTAAAAATAACTTTTGGTATAGGGAAGGTATGGTATAATGATATAGGGTGTGGTACAAAGAATATCATAAGATGGTACAATATAAATAGGCCTCATAGACAATTCTTCAAGTCTCTCAATTGATGTAATGCTTGAGGTTTATTGTGTTCATCAACTCATCAAGTACATCTTCATATAGTGTAGCAAGCTTATATGATCTAGTGTCATAATTTGTGATAATGATGTATGGGTTTATCTAGTTGGGTTTGAATTTACCTTTCTTCTTCTTGGTCATTGTGTTCTTTTGGTTTTCTTTGTGAATAAGATCCCAAATATTGAATTCTCTATGTTTGACCTACTGATTATAACATTTATGGAGTTGGTTCTAATATGCTTAAAGTTTATTGACAATGTTCATGTTTCATCAAGTAAATCTATATATTATAGTTGAAATACTCAGTAATCTTCATCATATAGGACATTTTTTATCAAGATAAAAAAAGAAGGTAACTTAACCTTAATGGGAAGAATGGCCTTAGTTTCATCAACTAGGGAATATGGAGGCGATCCTGTTGGGGTATGGTAATTAGTGTGGTATGCCTAGAGGGTGCATAAATTTTTTAGGTGTCAATCATGGTTGGTACCATTGATAACATTTTTAATGATGTTGGCAATGGTTTTATTGGATGCTTATACTTGGTCATTACTTTATGGGTAACAAGTAGTAGAAAAATGTTGAGAATGATATACTTGACACATAGTGTTTTGACATCCTTTTTATTAAATGATCTATAATTATCACATATAATGTAATATGGGATACCATAATGGAAAATGAGATGATTCAATATGAATTTGGAATTTTTTTCTAGTCACATAAGTTAGAAGTATAACTTCAACCCACTTAGTGAAATATTTAGTAGCTATAAGGATGTGTTTATTGCCATCAAATGAAGTAGGTTTACCTTCCCAATGAGATTAATCCCCATATTAAAAAAAACCATTGAATAAGCATTGGTTTTAGTGGTCTAGCCAAGGCATGAATCAGATTGGCATGCCTTTAACATTTATCTCACCTTTTAACATACATAGCTACATCTACATCCATAGTTGGCCAATAATACCTAGTATGTAGGATATTTTTGGATAGGATGTCCCCTCTTATGTGGGATCCACATATTCCTTGATGAACATATCCTAACACTAATGTTGATTCTACCAAATTTAAACAACAAAGCAAAGTTCTATCAAAATTATGGCAGTAAAGGGTTGGTCCAAGTAAAGTATAGCATGAGGCTTGATGGGTAAAGGCCTATTTTAATTTAAATGATAGGCTACATGGGATTATATGGTCATGAAGGTAGGCAAAAATGTCTAAATACTATATAGATTTTTGACCAAAAATATCATAGATCATTGTGATGGTTGAAAGTTCATGAGCAAGTGCTAGAAAATTTTCAATGAGGAATTGATATTCTTTTGCCTTGTTTGGATGATGGATCAAAAATCCAATGGTGTCCATGGAATATATAATTTTATTACTATAACTTAGTATTTTTTCAAACTATATATCATAAATATACTATTTGAGAGTGTCTACCATGGCCTTGTATGGCACATCTTGTCATCTTTAGTCTGAAAGTGGTCTATAACTTGATTAATGATTAATTAAGAGTCACCATAAACCTTGATATGTTAAATATTCCATTTTAATACTTTTAAAATACCTAAAATAAGTTATTAATATTTATTCATGTTTTTAGTATAAGGAAATATGATACATAATGATTTAGGGATAAGATCTCCCTATGGTGTAATAAATAATAGGCCTACCCCCATTCCTTGTGAGGTGAATGATCCATCAAAATATAGCTTCCAATGATACTCATAAAGAGTTATTTTAATTATGGTCATGATGGAATCATCTAGGAATTAAAAGGTTAGATGTTTGATATCTACTAGAGGTGGTTCAACAGGTTGATCTACTAGAACTTGTCCCTTGATATCTTTTTGGTTGATGCATTATATCTTGAACTCACTTAGAATCATGATACATTTATCCATGTGACCTTGTAAGTATATCTTTGATAGTAGATAATTAAGTGGATATAATTTTTAAATAACCATGGTATTGTTATTTATCATGTAATGTTTTAGTTTATGTGCTGCAAATACCATAGCTAAACAAGTTTTTTCAATAGGCATATAGTTTTGTTCATATGCAGATAGTGTAAAAATTAGATAGTACATAGCACGATGATTTTAATTATCATCATGTTAAGCTATAAGTGCCCCAAAGGATTTTTTTTGGTAGATATATATATTATAAATTGATTTATTGGCATAGGTGGTAACAAAATAGGTGGACTGGCAAGATAGTCCTTGAGATGTTGGAAGGTTTTATGGCATTCTTCATCCTAATGAAATGTGACACCCTTATTTAATACATGTGTAAATGGATGGAATTTTTAAAAAAATTATGATATGAAGAATATAATATACTTAATCTTTCTTGAAAACTATGAAGCTAATTTAAATTGGAAGGTGGCAACATCTCTATATTGGCTTGGACTTTGGCTAGATAAACTTCAATACCTCTATGAGAGATGATGAATCCTAATAATTTACCTAAATTACATCCAAAAAAATAGTTCTTAGGATTGATTCTAACTTTGTATCCATGAAGCCTATCAAATATCTTTCATAGTGTTGTTGGATGATCATCCTGTGTGTTTGATTTACCCAATATGTCATCAACATAGTCTTTAACATTGTCATTCATCATATCATGAAATATGATAGTTATGGCTCTTTGATATGTGGCCCCAAAATTATTGAGACAAAATGGCATAACTTGGTAACAAAACATTCCCCATATAGTGGTAATCATTATTTTATGTTTGTCTTCTGGTGCATGTTTGTATTTTGGTGTAATCTAGATTTGGTTGTACCCTAAAAATCCATCCATTAGTAAAAGTATTTTGTACCCCATTGTGGATTAAATTATCATGTCAATGTTTGGTAGTGTAAAGTCATCCTTGGGGTAGACATTGTTTATATCTCTAAAATAAATACATATTTTGATTCCTTCTAGATTTTTATTAAATGGCATAACATTTGATATCCACTCTAAGTAGTCTATCAGTCAAATATATCTCACTTCTAAGAAATTTTCCAACTCTTTATTTACTACTATAGCAATATGAGAATGAATTTTGTGTAATTTATACTTCACAAGTTTGACATCAAGATGTAAAACATGATGATGTACAACCAAGGTGGGGTCCAAACCTAGAATGTCTGAATAAGGCCAATTAAATATGTCAACAAATTCCCTCAGAAGGGTTGTAAAGATTTCATGTTCCTCCTTAGTGAGTGACATGCCTAATTTGATCAATTTTGGGTTGTCTAAAGTCCCAATGTTGACTTATATAATGTCTTATATAAGGATATTTGAACCATCCTCCAAAATAATAAGCAATGATTTAAATTGTCCTGCAACTACAAAGTCCTCTATTTGGACTAGTTCTTCAGGTTATAAATAAGATGAATTAGAATCTCCTAATGTTAAGGATGACCATGTTACAAACACTATTGGAACCTCTTGAATAATTTGATCAAAGGCATGATGTTATTTAAAACTAAACTTAGACCCAAAATCAAGTTTATCATTGGTGGTATCCTAATCTATGTTTGAGGAAAGGTAAACACCCCCATATAATGGTGCCTAAAATAGGTTTTCACAATAAGATGGCCTTTTTATTTAATTTTAACTTGGTTTAAAAGTGCCTCAAATAAGTCTTCACTTTGGAACCTCAATGTTTTATTTATTTAATTTTGGCTAGGGGTGTTCACCTATTCTCCAAAATAGAATGTAAAATCTAGTTTGACTTATAACCCTTGTTTGTGGTATCCTAATGGAATATTGTCGATTAAACCTAGAAAATCAAAAAAGGCTTCATCATTATCAAACTCATCTTTAAGCATTGTGGATTCTTTTTGGTCCTAGGTTATAAGTTGAGGATGATATAAAGGAAGATGATTATATTAGCCAATTGGGGTAAGGGTACAAATGGCATGGGTGTCAAACATATTGGTATTGGTAAGGTCTTCATAAGGGTTGTGATCAGACTTTACTTCATTATTGGCATCATCATCACTATTAATTATAATTGGAACATGAATAAGATATGTTGGGTCACCCCCAGGTAGTTTAAATTCAAGACCATATGTTACTTTGTACTATGTTATCAAAATTAGCTCAAGTGTACCTTGTTGATTTATCTTGAGAGCTCCCCCTACATAGGATTGATTATCCATGATCCTATTAAAATGGGATATTTGTCATTTTTGTAACAATCAGCCAATTTGTCATTTTATAACCATGTTTCATCATTTGTAAGTGGGTCTTCTTTTTGGCATGTGGTCAGTGTGAAGATGATAAGATCTTGACTATTAAGCTCGACTTTCCACTTTCATTTCCATTCAAAGTAAGGTGGCTTGGCTTTAGGTCTTCCATGGGACTTGGGGTTCCATCGAATCTTGGTAATATGAAATGGGTCATAATTCAAATACTCTCCTAAGCCATTAGCCAAGATGGTAAAATGATTATACAATTTAGGAGGCGGCATATGAAAAGATGGATCAAGGATATCTAGGTCTATACAATCAACCTCTCATAAATTGACAAGTATTTATTTGTCTTTATCCTTCTTGAGAACTAGATCTAGGCCAAAGTAATAGTTATAGATTTCATACTCAACCTCCAAATATTTGTAATGTTTGTAAGGCTACAAGTATCTATTGATAGTGACCTGCATACCTGAGTGAGATAACTTGAGACATTGGTGCAATGTTGAAGGGATTGAATGAATTACATGTATCCAAAGTCTACCTAGGAGCAAATGATATGATAAATCTAGGTCTAATATCCGACATAGTGTTTCATGGTTTAAGGGCCCAACAATAATTGGAAAGTTGATGGTGGATTATGATTCCCACTTTTCATTATCATAGGCCTTGATAGTAATATTTTATGATTGGAGATCAGATGTTGTGTATCCAAGATAATTGATGAGCTTTAGAGACACAATATTCAAGCTTGATCCATTATCTATGAGGAAATGTTTCACCTTATGCCATATGATGACAACTTCAATGTACAACAAATTATTATGGAGAGGGCCAAAAAATGACATATCACTTTGGTTAAAGGTCAATTGTTGGCTTGGGGTGAGATTTTTAACCAAGACTTGGAATATGTCTAGGGATATGTCATTAAGAACTTGGGATTAGCCTAAGAACTCTTCTAGGATGTTTTAATGGATCATAGATAGACGTAACAAATACAAAATGGATATTTATATAGGCATCTTTTAAATTTTTTCCAAAATATTGAATGGACTTTATTTTACAATGGTATATGGATTGTTCCTCACCAGAATGGTGGGTTAGATGGGTTCGATGGTAGGTTCTAGGCCAAGAATGGTAATATTCAACCATCAAGTTATGATTGCATAATTGAGATTAGATACATGATATTTTTTTCTAGAAAATGATGGTGGAGGGGGCCTATATAGGATAAGTCTCACTTATCAATGCACTTATAGGTGGTCATGGGTCAATGATGAGTTATTAGTATAAGGTCCCAAAATAGTATTTCTTCTTTCTTATTGTCCCTATATGTAGTCCTATTAAGGTCAACATACCCCATTTATGAAAATAGTTACCCTTGTACAAAATTTGAACCTTAATACTAAAAAAATTGAGATGTTTTACACAAATGTCTGATAAGGTTGGCCTATCTATTCATGGTTCTACTTTAACCTTTCCTAATTTTGTTGACAATGGATCTTCATGTTTCAATTATAGGTTTTCATGGACCCTCATGTAATGGACTACCTTTGAGTTTGTAGATTAATCATATTTAGGATTTTAATATCCTTTTGTCTGTAAGAGCTCAAAGTTGAATTCATGTTCTGAATCCCTCCAAAAATCCCTAGCTTAGACCCTTGGTTCAAGTCCAATTTGGTGGGAAAAAATTCACTGGGAACATTTTAAACATGCTTTAGACCTAAGCCTAAATATTATGTTAAGGCTTGGTCATGTTTTTCAACACAACCAAATCTTGGTCTAAAATTATAGGTTTGGTCTTTTTATATTCTAAGCCCCTTTGGCTCCCCTTATATTATAAATAGGGTCTAAATTTTATGTTTGTAAGGACCTTTTATTTTTTCAACTTGGTCTCACTTTATGTCACATGGTCATATTTTTTACAAACACGGACTAAGGTCTTAGTCTTAAGTCCCCATTCATGTTTATTAGCATGAAATAGACCTTAATATTAATACCTTAGCCTATGTACCCAAATTAACTAGCCCTAACTTAAGTGTCTTGCCTCTTTGAAAAATTAATAGATTTCATTTCATCGAGACTAGATGATCAAACAATGCAAAGGAGGCCCAATAAATCTAATGTCTCGATCTATTAGACCAATCCCAGGTGATCACCTAGATCAAGATCTATAGTCCACACTTAAGTAGAGGTCAAAGATCTAATGGCATGACACCGAGATCAAAGCATAAAAGGGATCTCTTTCATTAAACATAAACTTATCCTAAGTTTTACCCTAAGGTTTTAGTTGTATTTATTAATACAATCTAACCTTAGGATAAAACTAATGTTAGGGGTTTAATCATTCAAAAATACCCTTTCTTCAAAGGCTTAGGATTCATGTGGTAATTTTATCCCATTTATATATAGTCATAGCCCTACTTAATCCATTTCTAATCATATAAACAAATCATATGCAAGTATCAATATCAAGATCAATGATCCATGACTGCTCACATAAAATAGATCCAATGGAGTGAACACAACATTATAATGTCAAAAACCCATGAAATTCTTATAAGGATGACAAGTGTCACCATCTCGAGATCTCAATCAATGGTATGTGGGTCCTTCCCATGATAATTAGGTTCAAAGTTCAAGATCCCCATAGAATCACCATGTGGCACTCCTGCATTTGAGTCTAAAATAAAAAATCCCCCATGCATCAAAATGTATACTTAACCTAAGTTTTTACCCTAAGGTTTATTTTATTGTTTAATAAAATGAAACCTTATGCTAAAACCTTAGGCTATCATTCTAATATTTTGAGGGTCCTATTTTATTATTTTTTTAGGACTTAGACTTATAAATTAATCTAATTTTCATATAAATCCCTAAGCTAATTCAATCCTCTTCATGTTTACAAGGACCAATGGTGTGTATCCACCCAGATCATGATCAATAGTCTATGCTTACTCACAAAGGATGATCAGATGGAGCATATCAAATTCAAGATCTATGGAACCTAATAAACTTCATTAAATTAAATTTGATGTTCTTGTGAATGCCATTCAATGCTCATAAGGTTGTTAAATTCAAGCTCATCAACCACCTTACTTAGACAAATGAATTTGTTTTAAAACATTTCTAAAGTTTATAACTTATCTTGTAAATAAATGTGACCCCCTTTGGAAAATATAAAAATGCTTAGGGTCTTTAAACCTAAATGATAAAATGATCTTATAGTCTAATATTCATAGACATAGACTTAATCTAAGTCTCTATCCTAAGGTTCTAATTGTATTTGTTAACATGATAAACCTTAGGCTAATGACATGTATTATGTTTTAATTTAATGAGGGGTCCCATGGATATAAAACTTAGCTAAAAAACTTTTACTTAAAGTTTTGTTAGATTTATTAACATGATAAAACCCTAGTTTATAGCCTTAAAATTAGGTCCATTTATCATTTAGGGGGGGTGAAATTTTATATTATGTTATAGGACTTAGCTTAAATACTTTATCCTAAAGTTTATATCATGTTTATTAACATGAAATAAACTTTAACCTAAAATCTTTAGCCTATGTTCCCTTTTGTATCCTAATGCTAATTAAAGTTTATTCACCTTTACAAGATTGATATCTTACAGTTAATTAGAGCAAGCTAATCAAATAGAGCTTAACAAGCATGGACTATTCAATATAACCTTTGAAGGCCCATGAGTTTGACACATGGAAAACACATGTTCCCTACATGATTGATAGGATGTAGAGCCTAGGAGGCCTGTAAATATGCCAAGTAGCATATTCATGGAGCCCAAGCTAGATAAGGACCAATAACATGCAAGTACCAAGATCATGATTAATAACTCATATTTATTCATGCACAAACATCCAATAGTGTGAGATAAATAAAATTTTAAAAGGCAATAGCTAGTGCTTTAAAATCATTAATTAAAATACCATGAAAACTACTATTGGGATGCCACACAAGCATAAAATGACAAAATAAAAGATTTTGTGGGCATGAAAAGGCAAAGGTATAAAATCATGGGTCTAAATCAAATCCAAGGCATGAATTTGCCTAAGGTCAAGAAATTGTCACCATTAAAGATGCAAAAAATCCCTAGACTTCATAAAAAACCATAATTTGAGCCCAAATCAATCACAGTCGATCCAAAGAAGAGCATTATTTCTATCTAGATGAGTGCCAACTAATTTAGAGGTAATTTGTAAGCCACTAGTGATCAATCTAAAAAAATCACAATCATGGTGGCTTGAAGATAAAAACAAAGGGAGAACACAAAATTTTAATTAACCTCAGACATGGAAGGGTCTTTAAGGACATAAAATTTGATGTTGCATCATTAAACACCAAGGAGAATAATTGGTCTACACTTTTCTAGTCTATTGAAGAGATGCAAACCATCACAAAGGAAGAACATAAGAATTCCATAATCAATCAGAGATACAATGACCTGGTCTCCATTCAAATGACTCATCTCCACTATGTGTTAGCAAAACCTAAGGTATTATAATGTATCGATGTCATTACTCTTATTTTCAAGGATTGCAAGATTGATCAGGACATGATAGTATACAAACATGGTTTCAAAATAATAGCATATATTTTCCCTCTTCCATTTGAAATTTATTACTAGCTATGTAAGCCTTTGGTGGATTTTCCCATAATTAGAGAATGGTCAAGAAAAAATAACATGAAAGCCATCTTTACCCCATGGTTGTACTTAGGAACCCACATAGTCATAAACCTCACTGTTAAAATCTAAATTGCTAAGTTTAGGGAGGGAATTAGAATAATCATGACACTATTGAATAGATTTTTTGAGGCCCCCTCTACCACCTATGTCAAAATAATCTAGGTGTCTTATTTATAATTCATGGTGGAAAAGGGACTCACTCCCCTAATAGGTGAGATCATCAACATTTTCTTGAAACAAAAATTCTTTGCCATAAATAATAAAACCATCAATCACTTCTTTATGATGTCCTATCTTTTAGATGCCCTACTATCCACCACCAAAATCCCTAACATGAAGAATTAGTTACCTAAAGGTAGACAAATTATTTCTCATCACTATTCCAAATTGCATATATTCAAGTATAAACATAATAAACAATTCATTTTTTATTGTTTATATCTATTTGTAGTAAAATCCATTACAAGTATCCCTATGGTTAGGGTCATCCATCTAATCAAGAAGTGTGTAGAGCTAACTGGGGATATCTAGTTATATCTAGTCTACATTATAATCAGAATAGAAGGAACCCTGACTCAACCACTCAAATTATCATTCCATATGCCTAATAAATTGGTATAAAAGGAAATAACATACCAATTACTCCATGGTACAAATAGATTATTCAAGAACAAAAGGAAGGGACTATTCCACCCTTTTTTTTTTGGCCATCAATAGGATTGTATTATAGGATTGGGAGTAGGTAAACACTATCTCCAAACATAAAGACTATTTCAATTTAAAATTGCATGAGTTGAGGCAATGGGACCCTTATGATATGGTTATAAAGCATTTGAAATAAATAATAATAAACAAGACCTACAAACACTAACCTGATATCTATGACACAATATATATATCAGGGCCTCCAATTTTATAGAATTATTGACAAGGTTGAAGAAGCATAATATCAGGCTTGAGGCTAGGTTGAATAGAGATGAGAAACAACTTGGTGAAATATATCAAATGGGACCCATGCAATACCACTTGTTACTTAGACCCTCTTCTAGGGCCCCTCCATAATAGCCACAAGTATAAGTATAAAAAAATCAAGTATAAGTTACACAAAGGTCCAAGAAGGAGAGATGGGAAGAAATACTTGGTGAAGGGGAATCATATTTATCCCAACCTAAAAAACCAAATTCCTTGATTGAGTACATTGACATGATTGCACTAGGTCCTAAGGAGATAGTGGAGGATTCACTCAAGGTACTTGTAGGTGCTTATGGATCAAATGAAGAAGATGAATAAGTAGAAAAACCTCAAGACCAAGCCAAATAAGTAGAAAAGGAAAAGGGGAAGGAGATAGATTTGGAATTAGTTCTAATTACACCCTATAAAATAGGAAGGCTGAGTTAACATTGGTCCCAATTATAAGGAACAAACCAAAGTTAAACTTCACTCATCCTTTGAGTGAAGTTAGCTTATTCAGTGATGAGAATCCTATTCATGGGACAATCATTCCTAAATATTTCCTATATGGAAAAATTCAAAATATTCCATTCCTACACCACTCATGAGAGATGACCAAGGTAGTCAACATCACTATCTATGATGAGCTCAAACCATGGATAGTCGATATTGATGAAGGAAGAATAAGAATATCCCCTAGGGAGTCAATTGGCATTTAGGTGGACACTCCTGGGGCCTCAAATAACACACAAATGGATATTCTAGAACCTCCAAAGTTGATAAGATCATTTTTCAATGTGTCATTCAACCCAAATAATATAGGACTAGAAAGAGTGATAATTAAAAAATCCATGGTTGAGGGTGAAGAGCTCACTTTTTAGAGAGTTGAAACATTTGTTGGCTTAACTTTAGTAGGAGGTTGGGGACCTAGTGAAAACCCAATCCATGAATAGGATATAGTTAGATTATATGATGCTCATTTAGCTCAACTAAAAGCAAGCATCAAAGACATGTATCAAAAAATAAATAACCTACAAAAACAAAAGGAAAATCTTAAGAAATAGACTATTCTGTTAGTGCCTAATGAAATGATCAAGATGTTTGAGGCATCTTTCTATGATATGTTTGACTCCTTGAAGATAATAGAGGAAAGGCAGTGTTCACTAGCCTAACAAGATGTAGTAACCAAGGGTTTAATAGTCCAATGGTGGGATTCAAAATATAAAATGGAGGTAATCAACATACTGGTTGAGGATTAAATTCTTGATTTCAAAACCATTAGTTTGTCCCATTTAAACACAATCATGGTATTAATTTTTGACAAAATCCAAGGTTTGGGTACATGGTAAAGGAAATTGAAGAGTATCCTAAGAGATGATGAAGAGTTGTTGGATAGAATTGAAAAACTCCTTGGAATTGTGATTACTAAACCTACAAAACTCAACTCCTTAGACATCATTATAGATGATGAATACAAGCATAGAGTCACCTTGGTCATGCAAGAAGTAAGAATCAAGAGTAAAGGTAAGTTTGGGATCGACAACAATAGGGTCATGAATATGATCCTAACTAGAGAAAATAAGATTGTTGAGGTAAGGAGAATCAAATAAGCCATGACTAAAAATTTGGGATTTTGAAGACTTAGTTGACTAGGAAGATGAGTGCCTCCTATAGTTAGATGTCAATTTAAATCTAGTTGATGAACAACACCAAAAGGCCATGAGAATTCTTTAGTAGTAGTAGGGGAGTCCTTCAGAATAGGGGCCACAAGATAATAATATTCTATTTTCTTGGAAACTTTATAATATTTGAAAGTAGAATATTCTTGTTGTAAAGGCATGTATAAATTTTTTACCACATTTGCCTATAATTTAGTCCACTTGGGAAAAGGGAAATGTATTCTAGGAATTTTGTAAAAAATGGATAGATATCCTTACTTTTGCACATTTGTTATTAATATGACTAACCGGTATACTACCTTAGCCTCCTATAAAAGGTAGTATTACCATTTATAAAAAGGAGGGAGCTTGAGAGCTAAAACTATCTTGTAACTTTTGGAACAATTTAATAAAATCAAGGAATACTATAAAGTTTATCTTAATTGTTTATATGAATTGTATCATGGCTTCTCTCTCAATTTTCTATTCTAGGACTCAAATTTGAATTTTTTTTTTAGGAGTTCTGAATGTGCATCTTTGATATAGGGTTGCTAATTTTTGCCAATGCTAGATTATTTGAATGATCTTGGATTTGCTTCATTTTATTTGCTCTACATTAAAATGTGCAAATGTTATTTGAATGTAGTAGTAGATATTTAAAGCAAAGTCAACTCTTATTTATATCCCTTCATATTTTCCTTAGTATTCACCTGGTGTGTAGTGGGATCTGAGCATCTTTTATTTTACACTATAGACTAGTTAAATGCATGTTCAGTTAGAATTTAAACCTTGTCATGATGTTTGAGGAAAAGATCGACAATCACATACTTTCTTTTTGTCTTGCCCTTCCTTTTGCTTTTTTTTAACCAAATCAATCTCATTTAAATTTAATTGTAAATATTCATTTAGATTAATATTTATTTTATAATTTGGATCACAATTTCACTGATAATAGCATGTATGTTTCATACTTTGCATAGAAGTACCACAGTGGCTCCCAACCACCAATCAATATAAATATTATGGAATAGTTTGTTTGTTATGTCACTATCCTACCATAGGTAATTAGAGCACCATATTTTTCTACTCATGCTTTTAATCTCCTAATTTCTAAAATGAAAAGTGTTTTCTAAACACTAAGAGCACTTGCAATACATTTAAAGGCATCAATAGGATGAGCTCCACTACTTCTGGAAGGAGGGCCATCCTTGTAAGATCTTTGTTAATTTTGGTGTATTTTAGTCAAATATCATGATATTATTTGTATATTTTTTTTTATTTTAGACATATTTCTATAAAAATAGGTGGTCTTTGTGGGTTTGGACCTATCTTTGTGCTTTATTAAACAAAGATCCATTTTATTTAAGAATATAGATGCTTAATTCTATTAAAGATAGCTTAAGATCTAAGAATACAAAGTGTTTGAGGTTATAATAGCTTTTTTTAGTCAAATATTGATATATATTTTAAAAATTTGAGTTTATTTGAGATTAGAAGTGTAAAGATTGATAATATTTATGTAATTGGACATGTCTTTGAGATAACTTAGTTAAAGGTTGGCATCCTTTGTTGTTATTTATATAAATCTTTAAAAAATTTACTTAATGTACAAGATTGATCCTTATTCTTCATAAAGGTTGATTTGACACATCATATTTCAAATAGGATCCAAAGTTCCCAAGATGGAATTCCCTAGAACTAGAATGAGATCACACTCAGAAACAAGAGATCCTCTACTAGAACTAGAGTTACACAAGAAATATAGGTGAGACAAAGGTAGGCATAGATGTTAAAAGTATTCTTCAGCTTCACCACTCCAAGTTAATCCTAAGTTTAACCTTTATTGAGGTATATGACATGGTTAGATGATTCTTTCATCAATGTACCAAGTGTAGTACATGATCTCCCTTATAATCATGTTAAATATCTGCCAAGATTTAGTCCAAATGGTGTTGTAACTATTAAAGAGAACATTAAATCATTCAAATATGCATTAAGATTATTAAATTTCATCCATGAAGATGTAGCTTGTATATTTTTTCCTTATTTTCCTGACAATTATATTACCAATTGGGATGATTTTAACAATGTCTTTATTGACCAATTTGGTAAGGTTATTAGTCCCTACATCTTATACCAATAATTTACCACAATTAGAAGATTTTATAGTGAGTCCATAAGGTCATTTAATTCCAAGTTTAAAAAATGCATAATCATACCATAGATCCCTACAAACTTGATTATTTTTCAACTTTGGAAATCTATAAAGATGTAGTAGATCATATGACTTCTATGTTCCTAAAGATATTTATCCCAATCATAACCACCTTATCCTATGCCTAATATAAATTAGTGATCATTAATGATAAAATTCAAACCCAAGGATAAATTTCCTACTTTGTACCAAATGTTAATCCACATATGCCTACCTTGAATATATTTCCCAACAACAATCAAAATAGGCCAACCTTAAATCAAATCCCAACATTAAACTAGTTACCTTTGAGTCATGATTCCCCTAATCATAACTTAGGATCCTTGGGCCATATTGTAATTAGATTTAGTCAAAATGATCAAAATATATTAGTACCAACCTCTATTTCTAACCAATTTCATAACTCTGAGACCCCCAAAAGTGAGAATGACTCTATTTTTAAAATGGTCCAAAATATTAGCACAAAATTTATTTAGTTATAAAAATAGGTAAGTCATACTAGTGAAAGATCAGGGAGGAACTTCTCTTTCCAGAGGTTTAATAGACAAAATAATAGGTTTTAAAATGATATCTTTTTAATAGCAATAAGAATAATGAATCATTTACTAACAAGAAGAATGTGGACAGTAATCTTATTGATATTATATTAATAGATTACTATGGAGTTCATTGTATTAATAAACATGGATAAATTGATTGCATTGAGTTCTATAAATCTTTTAAATCCTTTCAAGAAGATTTGGACACTTTTTAAGTAGTACCTAACAAAGATAATGGTGTAGATAATTTAGGATCCAAGCATGCTAACCAAACTTTCATGTTGGAAATGTTTGATTTTCCCTTCCAAGAAGATAATAAACTTGATGATGTTCCTAAAGAAGTTCATGCCTTCCATAAAATTCTAAAGAAGACATATCCTTTGAGGAATAGATAAAAAAGGAAGCCTTTGACTAATTTTACTCCTCTAAACAACTTTGGCACTCCTCTAGACACCACATTGGATAATAACCTAGAGCCTCCAAAGGGGATTACTTATAAATAAATTACTCATACATCTATTCCTTTAAATATAATTGGGTATAATATTATAGATGACATGAATAAAATTAAATCTAATATTAATTTACATGAATTAACACAGATAACTAAGCAAAGAGATCTATTGTTGAAATCCTTCTCTAACAAACCTAGAAAGATGCCCAAGGCTGATAATGCAAATTCATATATGTACAAATCTAGGATAGAGTCCTCACCCTTCTTGATTAGAGTTATAATTTTTGGTAATAACTTGCATAACTATTTTTTGGATTCTATTACCTCTATAAATACCATGCCTAAAGTATTTGTAAGTAACTTAAATTGACTCCCATTAAGTTTGATAGGGTTGTCACCTAGTTAGATAAGTCTAGGGTCAAGGTGGTTGGAGAGTTGTTAAATGTCCACATGAAAATGGATTCTAAGACAAGATTCCAACAATTCATAGATATCTAAGTGGTGGATATCCCTTATGACTATAGACTACATTTAGGCAAAGAATGGACAAAAGATTTAAATGGATATAAGTCCATAGCCTATTCACATTTGTGACTACCTTAGAAAGGAGTTCTAAATCAAATCAAAGTGGAAAGATAACCAAGGATGAAACATATGATCACATAATACAATGTTTTCAATGAAAAGGTAAACATAGTTTACTCTAATTTGGGAATTTTCACTCTCAAAACTACTAAAGTAAATAACTATAAGCCTACTCATACTATTCCTGGAATGTAAAAGATGCATTTTAATGGGTCTACATGTAAATATAGATCTAGGGTGGGCATAATTGTAACTAAACCTATTGTTAATAAATATCATGCTTCTTATAGACTCCAGTTCCCATGTACCATCAATTTGGCAGAATATGAGGCTCTCACCCTAGGACTATAATTTGTCATCAAGAACAATGTCAAGGAACTACTAGTTTATGGTGATTCAAAACTGGTAGTCAATTAGGTAAGAAGTAAGTATTAGTGAAAATTTTCCTACCTCAAGAGGTACATATTTAGGGTCTAAGATTTAATTGAGTCTTTTGATGCCTTCAATATTGTTTCTATCCTTAGGGAGGAAAATAAAGCTATTGATGAGATAGCCTCTTTTGTAGCTAATCTCATGCCTGATCAAGATTAATTGAACTTTAGCATTGATCTGATACCTTGTCCTTTTATCATAGATAATGTAAAATATCTATAGGTCTTTAATGATGACCAATAAATCCTAGACTTCATGACTAGTTTAGGAGCATTGGAGGTCAAGATCATAGATGAGGTTGATGAACCACCCTTGAGAACAAATTTGAAGGCAAAGTCATTCAATTGAATGAAAATAAGATCACTAAAGTAATGATTGCCTTAGAAAGGTTATTTGATCAAGATAAGTTAGCTAAAGCCTCTAAGGTTCCCAAAGTGAATGGGAAAGATCACAATGCATTTGATCTTTCACCTTAAGATCAATCTCAACTGGTCAACATTGGGAAGGCATGTACCAATGTTGAAAATAAATGGGCCAAAGAACTATTGACAAAGTATAAAGATGTCATAGTTTGGTCTTATGATGACTTGAATATTTTTGATCCAAGAGTCATCACCCATACTATACATTTGAAAGAGAATTAAAAACTTTTAAGACAAAAGCAAAGACCTGTGAATCCTATTTTGGAACCATGATTTTTAAAGAAGTCAAGAAGTTTTTTGATGCTAGAATTTTATTTCCCATCAAGCACTCTACTTGGGTTGCCACTTTAGTACCAATTAGGAAAAATAATGGTGAAATTATATTATGTATTGATTTTAGTAATCTGAATAGAGCATCTAAAAAGGATAATTATCCTCTTCCCTCTCTTCACCAAGTAATACAAATTATTTTTGATTTTGTCATGATTTCCTTCCTTGATGGTTTTTCAAGATACAATCAGTTACTAGTGGATAAGGAAGACAAAATGAAGACAACATTTAGAACTAAGTGGGGCACTTTTTCATACAAGAGGATGCCTTTTGGACTAATAAACATAAGATATACCTTCTAGAGAGCCATGGACCATGCCTTCCAAGCTTTAATTGGTAAGTGAATTATAATTTACATGGATGATCTAATTATTTTCTCTAAAAATAGGGAGGACCATTTTATGCATTTACAACATGTATTTGAAAGGTGTAAAGGTATGGAATTTCCCTCAGCCCTAAGAAAAGTATTTTTTATGTCATTGAGGGTAAACTGTTAGGCCATGTTATCACT
Organism: Torreya grandis; assembly: GCA_037957365.1. Taxonomy (NCBI): domain Eukaryota; kingdom Viridiplantae; phylum Streptophyta; class Pinopsida; order Cupressales; family Taxaceae; genus Torreya; species Torreya grandis. The sequence goes on along the minus strand of JARHVA010001881.1, from coordinate 1,504,403 downwards.
AATGATGAAATTTCTATAGATCTTGAGATAATAGAATATATATCAAAGATAAAACCTCCCAATAGTAAAAAATAACTAAAATCATTCTTTGGAAAGATAAATTTTGTGAGAAAATTCATTTTTAGCTTTGCAAAAAATGTCAAACCATTGAATAATATGCTAAATAAGTATATTAAAGTCTCATGGAATGAATATTCAAAGAAGGCCTTTAGGGACATCAAAAGGGTAATTAGTTAGGCTCTAATATTGATAAGTCTATACTTTTCAAAGTATTTCTTCCTTTGCTCTTTTTCCTTTGAGCATACCATTACTACTATTTTAACATAGAAGATTGATGGGTGTGATCATCCAATTTATTTTATGAGCACTAAATTTAAATTTTTTAGGTTAAACTATCCTTTAATTGATAATTTTTTTTTGGTCTTAGTCAAGGCCATCAAGAAAGTTAGGCACTAGATTCTTAGGAATAAAGTGCATGCCATTCTTCCAGATCTAGCCACTAAGTTAATGCTAAGTCAAAATGCTCTTGGAGAATGAAGAGGTAATTGGATGTCTATTATTCAATAATATGACATAGAAATTATTACTACAAAATTGGTAAGGTGTCAAGGCCTAATATAAATTATTGCCAACACTAACCCTAAACTAAGCATTATGTAGGTTGATCAATAGAATTTTAAACTTAATGACTAATATGACTCCATTTTTCACTTAATGATTAATGGTACTTATCTTTTAGGATTAACCATGGATAAAAAGAGAGTTATAAGGTTCAAAGTATCTCACTACTTAATGAAGAATAGAATCTTGTACTAGAAGAACTTTAAATGTACCTAACATGTGTTTTTAAGGAAGAAGCTATTGAGACAATAAGCACTTTTCATGAGAAATTAGGAAGTGGAAACCTATTTGGAAGAACCAAAACTCATAATATCCTTAATTTTGGCTAATATTATTCAACAATTTTTAAAGATGCTCATAAGCATGTAAGAAAGTGTCATTCATGCCAGATCTTTAGCACAAAAGAACCAAAAGCAGCAATGTCATTGCAACCAATAATGGTTGATAAACCCTTTACATAATGGGAACTAGATTTCATTGGAATCATAAATCCTAACTCATCAAAAGGTCACAAATATGTTCAGATAGAAAATAACTATTACACTAGATGGACTGAAGTAGTAGCTACCAAATAGTCTAAAATTGAATAAGTGATCAAGTTTTTAGAGGAGAACATATGCACTTGATTTGGGACTCCACTCTCTTTGGTATATGAAAATGGGTCTGTATTCATATCCATAGAGATGATATAATGGGCATATTATAATAAAATTATTCTCAAGTTTTCATCCAACCATTATCCTTAAGGTAATGGAGTTTCTGAGTCAATGAATAAAAACTTCATGAAAGAAATTACGACATATGTTACAGACAAAACCAAAACTTGGCATAAACTTCTCAAATATGCCCTTTGGGTAGTTATAACAAGATTAAAACAAGATCTTAAAACATCTCCTTTCTTGTTGTTATATGTCCAAGAACCCATATTCCCCATCACACTTAAGCTATCAACTTACAAGTTTATGCAATAATATATGGAGGAAGACCAAGAACTTGCAAATTCAAGACTGTTGAACATTATTTAGATGGAAGATGCATGAGAAGAATATTTTTATAAATTTATCAAGCACCATACTATAGTAAATAGGTGGTTTGAAAAATTATCAAAGATAAAGGTGTTTAGATAAGGAAACTTAGTTCTTCTTTGGGACAAAGCATCTAAGCACAAGGGCAAACATGGAAAGTTCACACCTCTATAGATTGGCCCCTATTAGTTTGTAGATATAGTTGGAGATAAAACCTTCAAGCTAAAAGACCTACAAGGATTATAATTCATACTACCCACTAATGGGTAGTATCTCAAATATTACTTCTTTGTTGCTCCCCCTGGGATATTCATGGAGTAAATATGTAAGAATGGTTATAATTAGTGTAGGTAGGCTAGTTAGTTTCCTTTAGTTATTTAATTCCTATCCCTTGTTTATGAATAATTTCACACATATTTTTTTCTTTTCTTTACCTTGTTCTTTTCTATTTTATTTTATGTGTTGGCTTTTTGTTGTTTTATTCCTTACTTCCAATAAGTCCTTTTGGGATAGCCCTCAGCTCAAAGTTCATTTAGATTGCTTAAGAACTCTAGAATTTAAAAATGTAGGTATGGACCTTATGCATATGTTGACCATGGATTTGAGATATGAGCTTGATGTTATAATTTAAAGAAACTAGTGAGGACCAATGGATAAGTTAACTATTTTGTAAGACCTTAAACATTGCCTTGATTTTAAGAAGAATTATACATATAGAATGAAAGATTAATTTATTAATGCATAGTCACACTTGCACTTAACAAACATACTTGCGTAGGATAAAGGTTACAACCATAGGTGATTATCTAAAGATTAGAAACTTGACCAAATTCTTGAAACTAGCTACCCTAATTCCCAACCTTTATTAGAAAGCCTAAAAGACCTTAAAATATAAAAAACAAGAACTTATTCAAAAATCAAAATAAATAAAGAAAAGGTGATTATGGTAATCTCCACAAGGCTATGGACACCTAGATTGAAGTGGAGTAAGTCCATGAGTGGATCCAATGACATCTCTATCATGGCTATGGATGTTTGGCTGGTAGTAGAGTAATGCCCAAGCCTTCCCCAAATGAGAATAATGGTTCTTAATGAATATATAAATATGCTCTAATTCAATGTTAATAATTTAAGGCATGAAACCTATAAGTTGTCCCTTAAATCCCATGGCAAATAGTAAGTGGAATTAAAACATACACACATCATGGCCATGTTTTGAATTTTGATCCTAATTTTTCATGTACAAGTTTTGTTTCAACCATGAACTGATCATGATAGTGGTGTTGATCAAGTAGAATAAATTACCTAGTTATTTGTCTAAACTAGAGTCTCTAAGTTCTATCATATTTCTATGTTCCCCTAGGAGTCACCATTTTTTGGGGTCAATATACCTTATTTTTGAAAAATAGGGACCCTTATGCAAACTTTAAACCTTAACACTAAAAAATTTGAGATGTTTCACACATTATTTGAATTTGAAGATCATCCATACTTGATAAGGTTGGCCTATCTATTCATGGTCCTACTTTAACCTTGCCTAATGTTACTCACTATGGATCTTCATGTTTTAATTATAGGTTTTCATGGAATTGGAGTTTTTAAATTAATCCTATTCAAGATTTTACTAGCCTTTGGCCTGTAAGAACTCAAAGTTGAATTCATGTTCTGAAGCCCTCTTTCAAAAAACCCTAGATTAGACCCTTGTTTCAAATCCAATTTGGCAAGATAAAATTTGGTGAGAATGTTTTAAACATGCTTTAGACCTAAGCCTAAATTTTATATAAAGACCTCGTCATGTTTTTCAACATGACCAAACTTTGGTCTAAAATTATAGGTTTGGTCTTTTTATATTTTGAGCCCCTTTAGCTCCCCTTATATTGTAAATAGGGTCTAACTTATATTTGTAGGGACCTTTTTTTTCTCAACTTGGTCTCACTTTATATCACATGGTCCTCTTTATTACTAACTTGGACTAAGGTCTTATTCTTATGTCCCTATTCATATTTATTAACATGAACTAGACCTTAGTATTAATACCTTATCCTAAGTCCCCACATTAACTATCCCTAACTTAAGTGTCTTGCTTCTTTTTAGAATCAAAAACTTTCACTTCGTTGGGACCATATGATCGGATGGAGTGAAGGAGGCTTGATTAATCTAATGCCTTAATCCATTAGACCAATCCCACATGATCACCTAGATCAAGATTAATAGCCCATACTTAAGTGGAGGTCAAAGATCTAATAACATGACACCAAGATCAAAGCTTAAAAGGGATCCCTTTTATTAAACACAAACTTAGCTTAAATTATACCTTAAGGTTTCAGTTGTATTTATTAATACAATAAAACCTTAAGATAAAACTTATGTTAGGGTTTTAATATTTGGAAAGCCCCTTTATTCAAAGGCTTAGAACTCATGTGGTAATTTGATCCCATTTCTATATAGTCTTGACCCCACTTAATCCATTTCTAATCATAAGAACCAATCATATACAAGTATCTGAATCAAGATCAATAATTCATGACTACTCACATGAAATAGATCCGATAGAGCAAACATAATTTTATAATGTCAAATACCCATGGAAGTCCTATAAGTATGACAAGTGTCACCATCTCAGGAACTTGGATCTTGATCAATAGTCTATAGGTCCTTCCCAGAATCAACAAGGTCAAATCTCAAGAGCCTTATGAAATTGCCACATGGAACTCCCATGTTTGAGCTTAATGTTAAAAATGCCCCATACATCAAAATATAGAATTAACCTAAGTTTTTACCCTAAGTTTTTTTTTAATACAATAAAAACTTAGGCCAAAACCTTAAGCTATCACTATATTATTTGAAGGGTCCTATTTTATTATGCTTTGAGGATGTAGGCTTATAACTTAGTCTAATTTTCATACATGACCCTAAGCTAACTCAATCCTCTTCATGATTATAGTGACCAACGGCATGTATCCACTTTGATCATGATATTGAAAATTAATGGGACCCCCTTTAGAAAATATAAAAATGCATAGGGTCTTTGAACCTCAATGGTAAAATGATCCTATAGTCTAATATTCACAGACATAGACTTAATCTAAGTCTCTATCCTAACATTCTAATTGTATTTTTTAACATAATAAACCTTAGGCTAAAGACTTATATTATGTTTTAATTTAAAGAGGGGTTCCATGGCCATAAAACTTAGCTAAAAAACTTTAACCTAAAGTTTTGTTGGATTTATTAACATGATAAAACCCTAAGTTAGAACCTTGTAATTAGGTATATTTATCATTCAAGGGGGAGGGCCCATTTATATTATGTTATGGTACTTAGCTTAAATAATTTAACCTAAATTTTATATTGTTTTTATTAAAATGAAATAAAATCTAACCTAAATTCTTTAGCCTATGTTCCCTTTTGTATCCCAACACTAATTAAAGTTTGTGCACCTTTACAGGATCAGCGGATCATAATTAACCAAAGAAATATAATCAGATGGAGCGTAACCAATATGAAATATTCATTATAACCTCTAAAGGCCTATGTGTTTGATGCATGGAAAACACACATTCCCTACATGACTGATAGGGTGCATATCTCAGGACCCCACAAGGATGTCAGGTGGCATATCTATGAAGCCCAAGCTAAACAAGGACCAATAGCATGTAAGTCCCAAGATCAAGATCAATGATCCATGTTGATTCATGCACATAGATCTGAAGGTATGACATAAAGAAAATTTTAAAAGGCAACAAGTAGTGCTTTAAAAGCATTAATGAAAATACCATGAAAATTTCCAGTGGGATGCCACATAGATACCATAAAAGCATAAAATGACAAAATCAAATATTTTATGGGCATGAAAAGGCAAAGGTATAAAAGTGGGGGTCTAAATCAAATCTAAGGCATGAATTCACAAAATCCTAAGCAACCATTACCATTAAATCTATAGAAAATCCCTAGCCTTCATAAAAATTCCTAATTTGAGCCCAAATTAAACATTGCCAAGCTAGAGAAGAGCCCTATTACCATCTAGATGAGTGCTAACTAATCCAGAGATAATTTATAGGCCACTAATGAGAAATATACAAAACTCATAGTCATGGTTACTCAAAGACAATAACAAAGGGAGGACACAAAATTGTACTTAACCTCAGACATGGAAAGAAGGGTCTTCAAGGACACAAAATTTGATGTTGCATCATTAAACACTAAGCATAAAAACTGGTCCAAAATTTTCTAGGATATTAAAGAGATGAAGACCATCACAAAGGAATAATATAATAATGCCACAATCAATCAAAGATGCAATGACCTAGTCTCCATTCAATGACTCATCTTGACTATGTGATAGCAAAACTTGAGGTATTACACTATCAATATCATTGCTCCTATTTTCAAGGATTGTAATATTGATCAAGACATGATAATGCATGAACATAGTTTCAAAAGAATAACATATATCTCCCCTCTTGAATTTTAAACTTAATACAAGCTATGTAATCCTCAAGTGGATTTTTCCACAATTAAATAATGTTCAAGCAAAAATTACATGAAATCTATGTTATCCCATGGCTGTACTCAGGAACTCACTTAGTCATAGACCCCACAGATAAAATCCCAATTACCCAATTTAGGGAGGGAATTATAATAATCATGAAGCTACTAAATATATCTTCTAGGGTCCCCTCCACCACCTATGTCAATAAAATCTAGGTGTCTTATGTATAATTCATAGTGGAAAAGGGACTCACTCCCCCAATAGGTGAGATGATCAACATTTAATTGAAACATCAATTCTTTTCCATAAAGAAGAAAACCAAAAAATCACTTCTTTATGATGTCTTATATTTTAGATGCCCTACTAAGCACCACTAAAATCCCTAAAACGAAGAATTGGTCACTTGACAATAAATAAAATATTTCCCATAACTATTCCAAATTGCATATATTTAACTATAGACATAATATACAATTCATTTATGATTGTGTATATCTATCTATAATAGAATCCATTATAGGGATCCCTATGGATAAGGTCAGCCCTCTAATCAAGAATTATGTGGAGGTAATTAGGGATATCTAGTTATATCCATACTATACTTAATTAGAATAAAAGGAACCCTAACTTAACTACTCAAATTACCAATCCATGTGCCTACTAAATTGGTAGAGTAGGAAATATCATACCAATTACTCCATGGTATATATAGAGTATGCAAAAGAAAAAGGAATGGACTCCTCCACCCTTTTCCTTTGGCCATTAGTAGGACTGTATTGTAGAATTAGGAGTAGGTAGAAACTATATCTAGACATAAAGACTTCTTCAATTTATAGTTGGATAAATTGAGGCAATATGACCCTTATGATAGGGTTATGAACCATTTGAAATAAAAAATAATAACAAAGAACTACAAACACCAACCTGGTGTCTATGACACAATGTCTATTAGGGCCTCTAATTTCACAAAAGTATTAGTAAGGATGAAGAAGCATAATATCAAGCTTGAGGCTAGGTTGGCTAGAGATGAGAAACCACCTGGTGAAATATGGAAAATGGGACCCATGTAATACCACTTGTTGTCTAGACCCTCTTCTAGGCCCCCTTTAAAATAGTCACAAGCAAAATTAAAACAACCTCAAGTACAAGTTGCATAAATTTCCAAGAAGGAGAGATGGGAGAAAGACCTGGTGAATGGAACATCATATTTATCCTAACCTAATAGACTAAACTCCCTAATTGAGTACATTAACATGATTGTACTAGGTCTTGAAGAGATAGTGGAGGATACATTCATGGTACTTTTAAATGCCTATGGATCAAATGAAGAAGAGGAACAAGTAGAAGAATATCAAGCCTAGGTTGAAGAAGTAGAAAAGGAAAAGGGGAAGGAGATAGATTTTGACATAGTTCTAGTTGCACCCTTACGAAAGAGTAAGGTTGATTTATCATTGGTCCTAGTTGGAAAGAAGAAACCAAAGTTAACTTTCATTCATCCTTTAAGTGAATTTAACTTATTTAGTGATGAAAATCCTATTCATGGGCTAATCATTCTTGAATGGTTCCTATATGGAAAAATGCAAAGATTCCAACTCTACACCATTCATGGGCCATGACCAAGGCAGTCAACATCACTATCCATGATGAGCTCAATCCATGGATAGTTGATCTAATAAAGGAAGAATAAGAAAGAAATATGATATCCCCTAGGGATTCAAGTGGCATTCATGTGGACACTCCTGGTCTCACAAATAACACACAAATAGATTTTTCATAACCTCCAAAGATGGTATGATAATCATTCAATGTGAAATTCAACCTAGAGACTATAGAACTAGAAAGAGTGACAATAAATAAATCCATGGTTGAGGGTAAAGAACTCACTTTTCAGAGAGTTGAACCATTTGTTGGCTAAACGCCAATAGAAGGTTAAGGACCTAGTGAAGACCCAATCCATGAAGAGGATATAGTTGGATTACTTTATGCTCATTCAACTCAACTAAAAATAGGCATCAAAGGCATGTATCAAAAAATAGAGAACCTAAAAAAACAAAAAGAAAATATTGAAAAGTAGGTTATTTTATTAGTCCCTGATAAAATGATCAAGATGTTTGAGGCATATTTTTATGATATGTTTGACTCTTTGAAGACAATGAAGGAAAGGTAGAGTCCACTAGCCTATTAAGATGTAGTAGCAAAGGGTTTAATAGTCCAATGGTAGGATTCAAAGAATAAAATGAAGGATTTAATCAAAATACTAGTTGATGATCAACTTCTTAGTTTCAAAACCATTAGTTTGGCCCATTTAAACACAATCTGGGATTAATTTTTGACAAAATCCAAGGTTTGGGGACATGGTAAAGGAACTTGGAAAGGATCCTAAGAGATGATGAAGATCTATTGGATAGAATTGAATAAATCCTTGGAACCATGATTACTAAACCTATAAAACACACTCTTTAAGCATTATTATAAATGATGAATACGAGCATAAAATCACCTTGGTCATGCAAGAAGTAAGAATCAAGAGTCAAGGCAAGTCTATGACTGAAAATAGAAATCTCATGAATATGATCCTAACTAGAGAATAGAATATTATTGAGGCAAGGAGGATTAAATAATCCATGACCAAATATGATAGGTATTTTGAAGACTTCACTAACCAAGAAGATGAGTACCTTTTAGGGCCAATTGTCAATTTAAAGCTATTTGATGAACAACACCAAAAGGCCATGAGAATTCTTTATTAGCAGTAGGGGAGTCCTTTAGCATAGGGACTACTAGATAGATAGTAATATTCTATTTTTTTAGAAACTTTGTAATCTTTGAAAATGGAATATTCTTTTTGTAAAGGCATGTGCAAATTTATTATCACATTTGCCTATAGGTCAGTCCACTTGGGAGAAAGGAAATGTATTTTAGGAACACTGTAAAAATTGGATATAAGTCCTTAAGTTTTCATGTTTGTTGCTAATATGACTAATTGGTAAACTACCTTAGCCTCTTATAAAAGGTAGTATTACCATTTGTAAAAAGGAGGGATTTTGAGAGCTAAACTATCTTATGACTTTTGGGGAAATTTAATATAAATAGGGAATACTATAAAGTTTGTTTCAATTATTTGTGTAAATTATATCATGGCTTCTCTTTTAATTTTCTATTCTAAGACTCAGATTTGAATAGTTTTTTATGAATTTTGAATGTGCATCTTTGATATAGGGTTGTTGATTTGTGCCATGCTAGATTAGTTGAATGATCTTGGATTTGCTTCATTTTATTTGCTCTGCATTAAAACGTACAAATGTTATTTGAATTTAGTAGTAGATATTTAAAGCAAAGTCACCTCTTACTTATGTCCCTTCATCTTTTCCTTAGTACTCACCTAGTGTGTAGTGAGATCTGAGCATCTTTTATTTTACAATATATACTAGTTAAATTTATGTTCAGTTAGAATTTAAACTTTGTCATGATGTCTGAGAAAAGGACCAATAGTCACATACTTTCTTTCTACCCTACCCTTCCTTTTAATTAATTTTTAACAAAATCACTCTATTTTAAATTCCATTATAAATATTCATTTAGATTAATCTTTAGTTTAGAACTTGGATCATAAATTCACCAATAATAACACATATGTTTCATACTTTACATAGAAAAACCACAGTGGCTCGCAATCACTAATCAATATAAATATTATGGAATAATTTATTTACTCTACCACTATCCCACCATAGGTAATTAGATCACCATAATATTCTACTCATGCTTTGAATCTCTTGAATTATAAAATGAGAAGTGTTCTCTAAACACTAAGAGCACATATGATACATTTAAAGGCATCAACAAGTCCTAGGTTAATGAAGGATTAATGGCATAGGTGGATTGACTATAATTTATTAGGAATGGTCCTTTTTAGTTAGCACTTTGTCTTGGATTAATGGTGATGGTGGAAGCATGACCTCATGCAATATGGCCTACAAATTTGGTATAGTCATGTGAAACTGTATGATAAGTTTGTTGGGTATTGGAATCATTCTAGCTTTGGTTCTATTTATTTGATTGATATTATTTTTTTATATTGTTTTTGTCTTCATTTTTGGTACTATTTTTATTATTGTTCTGGCCTTTTCTACTATTGTTGGTTGGTAATTTTATGTTGTGGAAAAAGGTTTTGATAAATACCCAAGTTTTAATTAGATGTAGAAGCTCTATTATCCAATGTAATCTCCTCATTTTCCAACATATTTTTAATGAGTTATTTGTTTTGGACACAATTTCATCGATCATGTCCATGATCATGATGGTATTCATAGAACACATTCTCCTTTTACCAATATAGATAAGGGATGCCCTCAGGATAATTATTTGGTATTTTCCAACTAATTAGATTAGTGGTGGATATATTAAAAAAAATGATTTTAATAAGCTCTCCAAGATCACTAAAGAATCGATGAGTATGCACATTTATCCTTAAAGGAGGGTTTTATAAAGATAGTGGTCTTTACATTTTTTGAGTTGGTCTAGGTTGCTATGAAGGTTATGCTTGTTAAATGGGTTGTTGGTGAGGATTAAGTTACATATACAACATGGGCTAATTATATGGTGTTTGCATAATTTGGACATGATGTTCCTTGGTTAATCCATTTCCAACAACATTATTTTTGTAATTGAATTTCTTAGATTTTTCATAGTTACTAGCTTGGGCTGGTGTCAATACTTATGCTTGTTCTTGGTTTTGGTTTTGATTTTGTCTTATGATTTGGTTTTCATTTTGATTTTGGTTAGCTAATGTGAGATTAATAATCCCATTTTTAATAAGGGCCCTTTCAATTATAAATCCTTTTGTTGATGATCTATTTAAAGGTATGTACACATTTAAGCTCCAGATGATAAGATATCTCATTACGTAAATTTTTAGTAAACATAGTGGCCAATTGTTTGTCTAATAAGCTATGGGTGAAATGGCTAGAAAGAAATCTCCATCTCTATAGATATTTTGTAAATATTTCACAAAATTTATGTTTGGCTTGAGTCAAATATACTAATGAAATCTCATGTCTGATATTGTAGTAGAAATATTACATAAATTTGTCTAAAAGGTCATCAAAATTAAATACTAAAATCTTTGGAAATTTTAGGAACCATTCTAAAGCCTATCTTTCTAGATTTTGAGGGGAAAAAATTAGGAGGTATATATCACTATAATCCATTGGTGAGAAAGTAACAAAAAAATGGTTAAAACGGCCTTAGGTTCTCCTTTACCCTTGTATTTATCAAATTTTGATGGTTCATAACCTAAAGGAAATGGTATATATAGATACTCCTTGTTTAATGGGTATGAAAACACATCATCTAACCTAAAATTCTTATTCTACTTCCCTAATTGAATAGAGGTAATTGCATGCTTCATTTTTTGTAGGTCTTATGCTAATAAACTAGATGGAACATTGGCCTGAGGTTGAGGCTGGGTGGTTAAATTATGATTACCTTGACTAGGGTATAATAGAGGCATGGTTTGTCATGAAATGTTGGTTTATTTAGGAAACCAACAAAGATATGCATTTATATATTAGGATGTGATTTTTGGAATTGCATGCATTGTGGTGCAATATTCTACTTTAGATTTGGTATATAGGCCTAGCTTTGAGGGAATTATGGCTGGGATGGAAGGATATGGCTTGGGATAAATTATTATGCCTAATTAAATTGATTAGGGACTTATTGTCAGCTAGTAAAATTTGGCTAAATAAGGGGAACTTATTGTGGACCAAGGCCCTATCATTAGATTTGTGGCACATTCAGAACAAAAGGTAATTGTTACCTGATTGGTAATTGTTGAATAGTAGTACCTCTTGGCTATACTAACACCTATTGTGAAGTAGATTTTTATAAGTTTTTCAAAATTTATCATTGAATAATAGACATTCATTGTTTATTAGACAATGTTTTTGATTATGTAGGAATATTGGTTAATGACTGTTGAAGTATACTTGTCACTACCTGATGAGGTGGAACATTTATTAACTCTTATTGAGGTGGTGGAATGTTTTATATTTTTTCATTAATATATCAAAATGTGCCTATTTATATGAAATATTAGTCATAACCTATTGAGGTGGAGTATCATTTATCATGTTTTGTAGAGGCAAGGCACTAATTGGCATTTGACTACTTAATCCTTATGGTTGCATGTTTGAAGAAGTAGTTGGTTGAGTATTAGAGGTAACTATTTGAATAGGTTTGGGCATAAAATTTCATGCCCCCTACTATTTTTAATCACTCATGGTGTTAACTAAAGGCACTTGTTTTAGACTACTTTTTGGTAGTGTTAAACCACTTTTTCTTGTATTGGATGATACTTGCATGTTATCCATTATGTTTGGCACATTTATTTTTATAAAAGAAGTAGACACTTCTTTGATGGATATGAAATTAATGATGTCACCAATATAAGTGCTTTGTGTAAATAGATCTATACTCAAATTATCTTAACCAATCAATTTGATTAATAACCCTATTGAAGGAGATAACTCGATGAGTGAAGCATTAGACATGGTTGCATTATTAAAATTATGTGCTAAGTTCAAATAGGTTTGATATGTTGTTTGCATTTGTATAAAATGGTCATCTATGATGCCCTTTCCTAGAAAAAGAATATTTGTGTTTTGATATGACATCAACATGAGTGCTTGAGGATTACTATAAGAGGAATGTTCAATGGTTTGATTATAAGGTATGTTGAAAGGCCCTCTAACTAGACTAGGAAAATTTTCATGGGGGAAGTCTTTAGGAAACACGGCCCCTACTTCCATGGCTCTGATTAAGACTTCATCCTTTTTTTCAATCAAGTGATGATCAAATAAATAAGGATCATATGTCGATGTCATAATAATATAATATGATTTCTTTTGAATTTATTCTATAGCTAATGGTATGCTAGTAATGTATTGTGTAGTTTATTCTTGGTCCTACTACAAATAAGGAAGCTTTTTTACAAAATAGTGGGCTAGTGGATTTGGATTTTCTCCCTAGATTAAGCATTATAAGGAGGATAATAATCCATATCACAAACCACATCATCACCATAGGGGTTTTGAATAGATTCATTTTTTGTGACAATATTATCATAACCTAAATTTTACATGGCTTCACTTGGATTATAATGAGACAAATTCAAATAAATGATGAATGTGTCATAGAAAAGGCATAGAGTTCTAAAAACTCTTAAAAACAATGTCTAAAAAGATAAATGGTCTAAACTTGGTCTAACTTAGTCTAAAAAATGGAGTTGTATCTCTAAAAGGTTTGTGTTAAAACTTGGTCTAAAATAATCTAACGTCAAATGTCTAACATCAAATGTCTTACACAAAAATGTCAAGTGGATGAAATAAATACACAAATTCCAAAATTAGGGACAAAGTGTTTCAAACAAGTCTAAACTAGGTCTAAATAAATAAAATTTGCTAGGTCTTTTGTAAAATAAGGCGCAAAATCTAGGCTCAAAATAGGTATTGCTAGGTCTTTTGGAAAAGGAATAAAATCTCAAATTTAAAAAAAATGAGGTTTGAAAAGGAAAGATAGTTAATCTAAAAAAATTTAAAAACTTTGGCATAAACTAGGCATTCTAATTTTAAACATAACACTTGATCATTTGGAAAAGGACATGAAACTTTAGGCATACAAAAGATAGACCACCTCCCTAAATTTAGGCATAAAAATAGTTATTAAATTGAATAAATAATTAACCTAAGTTATACAACCCAAAATCAAATTTAAAATGATCTAAGCCAAAATTAATTAAGGCCTAGATATAAACCAATAAATGTTTAAATTTGAACTTGTCAACACTAATTTGGAATTTAACGTAGAAAACTAGGATTCTTAAAATAGACAACAATCTAGACAAGCATGAATGACAAGATCATACTAAGTAAATATCTAAAAGGCACATGTGGTTTTCAAGATTTGGATTTATGGACACAAGGTAATAATAATTTGAAATGAATTAAGTAGTTTAATGATGTTATCATGCTCTAAATATATGACAATAATTTTTTTCAAGAGTCCCAAAGCACAATAATCAAAATAAATTGGGCAGCGTAATGATAGCCTTTTCAAACAAGTAACACACACAAAATAAGTTTGTCAAAATACTAAGGAAAAGGTATGGTGTCAAAAATAGTTTCAACTCAAGACCATGTAAGTAAAAAGGATAAAAAATGACATAAACACCTTAATGTAACATCCTAAATCCTAAAACTAACAAGGTTGCATCATACTTTTGAATTCCATCTATATACTTTCCCTTGAGAGGATTCTAATTATTAATCTAAAAAGTAAAATTTCATGACAAGTAGGGTTTTTATGCCTCCTCTTCTCTCAAGAGTTTGTACAGTGACATGGAACTTTAGGCTACTCACCCTGCATCAACAGTATGTCCACAGTAAGTGGGGTTGTCTAAACTATCATTTTTTAACTTATTTTTAGATGGTCCCAAGTGTGATTAACACTATATATGAAATCACATAATTTGAATCCAAACCAATTGAATTTTTATGAAAAGTTCTTATCCTTTTCACAACCACTATATCTATTGCTTAATCAGTGTAGTGTGATGTTTGAGTTTCCCCTATGTTCTAAGGTCAAGTACCACTAAAAAAGCTTATTTTAACCTCTCAAAATAAGTGTCTCAATGGGTCACACTCAATTTATAGGCCCCACCATGGAGTTGGGTTGAAATGATGTCAAGAGATGAATTCTCGAGTCAACTCTTCCCTAGAGACCTTGTGAGGAGGCTATGAACTCTCATTCACAAGATAAAATGCATGAAAATAAAGAGAAGTAGAAGGACTTTAGGGTCATTGTTGGGTCACCCAAATCATATAGATTTTTGGGATGGCATTAATGAATTTCCTTCCATGATTTTGTACTAAAGTGATAAAATGCAAATAATAAGCATTTTTGATCACCTGCGTTACCTAAAGGGGATGGGAGGAGAGCATACATGTGTCACTAATCTTACTTAAACAAACACTTTAAAAAAAAAGTATGAAAAATGAAACTCTTATGAATATTTAACTAATGTAAGATTTCATTTTATAACACAAAAATGAATTATGTGATGAAGTTTGAGCCTATTAGCAATTGTCATTAAAAACTTTAAACAAAAAAATAATAATTTGAATGAAAGAGATTTTTAAAATACCGATTTTAAATGTGAATTTTGAAAGTTTAAAGTGTTTTAAATATCTTCTTTCTGCCTTTGGGTCTAGTAAAACATGTTAGGGGATAATTTTTCTTAGAAACAAAACATGAATGAACAAATGACTTTCAAATTATAGCTCTCGAGTTTCTAAGATTTTACACAGTGAAAAACTGTAAAAACATAGAGCAATAATGTGATGTTTCTTACAAAATTACAACATTTAGTACAACATCTCTACTTTCCTTCAAATAGAGTATTTAACACAATATCATTATTCTTAGCGTAATAACATATAAATAAAGGCAATATTACTACTCTAAGGAAAATAACATAATTTTTCCCTATAAATATAAACTAGTTAGCCTAATTATGGTAATTAAACATAATACCATGAAATTTTAAGCAATACCACTAAAATTATTACAATATTGTGACTTACAAAGTCATGACATTACAATGTCATGATTTTTAATACAATACCAAAAAAGTCATGATATTGTAATATCATGATTTTACTTACAAGCATAAACCATTAGCCAAAAAATCAATAATTAGGGGCAAAAATGCAACAAATATGACAAAATCACAACTATGAGATTAGTTATATTGTGAAATATCACAATTTTAGAGATAAAAATTATGACTACATAGAGCATCTTCATGACTTCTATAAAACATCCTTGATCCTCTAATTTTCACCTATTTTGATCAATAAGCTTGAATTTTTACATGAAAATTGTTAGTATAATGCTCTAAAAGGCCTTAGGAGCAACTTTGTGGGGTGAAAGTCCCACCAATCATGCCTACATGTGGACAAAGAATATGTAGAGGGGATGTTAGTCTTATGTTAGTCCAAGAAATAAACCTCAAATAAACACACTAAAATCCTAACATATCTAGCCTAGACACTAGGGAGAGCTTATGTAACAAACAAACATATGAAAACACAACTAAAAAATAAAATAAATGACTCTTTTACATTCCTTGGAGCTTTTAAATGGTTTGCTTGGCTTCCATATCAATAAGTATTTGACAATGAAGTTTGCTTGGCTCCTTCTCTCCTTGGCACCTTAGCTTGTTATTTTTTGGATTAATATTTGGGCATGGTAACATTAATTTTATGATGCTTATGGAGGAAATTATGCATAATAACTCTACAATATCCAAGCTTATAAATGAAGGGGTATGGCCTTGTATTTATATCCTCAAGAATTAACTCTCACCCAAGGTGAGTTAAGGTTGAGTTTAAACATGGAATGGGTTCAAAATAACCCTAGGTGAGTTAATACTAACTCCAATTGAGTTAATAGTTGTTATGTAATTATGATTTTCAATTACTAGGCATGCCTCTCAAATTAGATATTTTAGGATAGCTTGAAAGAGATTTAAAACTCATAAAGGCAATGATGAAAAGGCTTGATATTTTGATTTTTGGAATTTCAATTTTTAAATAATTCATTAATTTCAAATGGATAATTCAACTAAGAATTAAATCTTGTTTAATTAGTTAATTCAATTTTATTAACATTTTAACTCTTTCAAGATTTATTCAAGTGCCCCATTTAATAGGTCCATATGCAAAATTGATAGTTGTTATGATGCAAGGTGATTAGGGATGAATCCATGAGAGGATATTGTTACATATGGGCTAGTATCCAAAATAGGGATGCCTAAACATGATTGTGATCATTGATGAATGATTCACAAAAAAAAATTAGGATTTTTAGTCATTCTTAAGCTTAATTCATAATGGTTGGTAGGAATTAGTCTAAAGTCTGGTCAAAAGTTAGTTGTGGCCATAATTAGGTGTCTACAATACCTAACAAGTATTGTTTCTTGTGATCCTCCTCTACCCATACCCTTACACAATGGTTGGCCATGATGGCCATTCACCCCCCATACCCCAATATGACATCCATATGATATGTATTCTCTCCACAATCTGTAATGCCAACACACAAGGAAATGATCAAACCACATGGTCCTATCTCCACCTCTTCACCCATGAGAGGGCATCATCAATCATGTGAGATAGCCTAAATAGTATATACATGGATAACCTCTCATAAATATATATATATATATATAGAATAGAATAATAGGTTCCATAGTGTGTTGACATGTATTCAAAATACCAAATAAGTTATGTATTAACTTCCCCTAAATGATAGAACCTAGAAAGTATCATATGCATTAATCCATCATCGACCAAAAGATATATAATGTATAGTGACACCCCCCATAAAAATTATGAAAGAAAACATTACCTATTATAAGTCTAATTAAGGCCTTCTAAATATCTAGAATGATCACTATAAAGACATAAAATAGTCACACAACTAAGATAAACTAGACAAGTTATCAAAACATATCACCAATAGTGTTAGGTTCATCCTCATCCAAATTATCAAGGGTATTTCACACTATCAATGTGCCTATGATCGACAATCCTAATATCACATGTGCATCTTCCAAGGTGATGGCCACATCTATGGTATCCCCATCTACCACCCATCTAAATGTATCAATCAAACTCTCCCATACTCATGGGAACATGTCCAAAATATTTAAAATAAGAGTAATATAACACATATTCATGATGCTAAAAACCCCAATATAATCAAATGTGCACAATCTAATAGTATCTCCAAAATATTGATAGCTACATCACATCTAACAGCCTCTATAATCTATGTCACCTTTGTAAAATTTTAAACAACAAAATCATAAATTAGGTTTTCATCCCAAAAATATGAAATAAATGCTTAAAATCATCTCAAAACAACCAAATTATTATTTTTCATCATTTTATACTATATTATCCATACACTAGACTACATTGGCCATATCTATCTTTTTTATTGTATTAACCATGCTAAACTACATTAACTAATTTTATATCTTACTGCATTGGTCGTACAATACAATAACAACCACACTTATAATACATTCATATGCCATCAACCACTTTAAAATATACATTGGTCAGCTATGTTTATTAGTGTCATTTTCCATGTCATATGACATCATCCAATCTAGAAAACTTCCTACTACATCACTTATATAATATGACATCATCCAATTTCATATCCTAATACATCAGTTGTTCCATATAACATTGGCCAAATATTTTACCAACTACATTTTCCTACCCCTATAGTATTGGTTGGTAAGAAGTCTCAATATTTCCAAATAACATCAGCATGGTTGATACAGTTCAAAGACAATGATAATTTTGTACTTGACCATAATGAATGCCCTAGGCCTATTTTTGAATTTTAATCAACTACCCATTATCCATCCTATTTTTAGTTATTTTTATACACTTTTTAAGTTAATTTTCATTACATGAATTTTTATCGACACCTCTATTTACTATACTAGTTCATTTTATTCCAAAATGCTAAAATGGATAATTAATGCATTCTATATGTGTATGAATTTAGTTGTAGCAGTGATCTACTGACTAGTATGCTTATCACATTTTCTTAAATATATGATATCTTGAATTTATAAATTTAGATATATAGATATTTGGTCTCCAAAAATATATAATGCATGAATAATTTCCCATCCTTTTATAATATTTTTTTAAAAAAATTCAGCCTTCATTTATTTACTAACATATTTTATTTTTCACCCATATCTTTGTTTTTGTAGTTCCTTTTCACCAACCAAAAGAATCCTTAGAATATTGGTGACATATATAATTTATAGGTGCTAACACAATAATTTTGATTTTTTTTTTTTTAATTTTGTCTTATTTTTTAGGTTTAACTTGTGTTCCACACATTGGGAACCCTCCATGATCTTATACATAAATAACATTATTCTAAAAAGTAAGTGGATATACATATTTAAATTTTATTCAATTTCATTTAATTTTAATTCTTTCTAAATTTTCATTATCTCATTTATTGTATTACTATGTTATTTCCTAAAGTATCATCCATTGTTGCACTATTGTGACATGTGATGAGATTTTAATCGGGCATATGTATACATATAATAGTTTTCACTTTATCATATATTTATGATTTATCTTGCAACAACCTATCAGAATTTAATCTCTCTAAGTAAATTCCTTAAAGGGTGAACTAGGAAAGGGGTATCCAAGCCATTTGTGCTTTGTGAGAGATGTTTCTAACTATGTCATGATCATATTATTTTTATCCCTAGTTTAGCTTCCTAAAATTTTCCTTTTTACTACATTCTTCCATATTATGCCATCAATTTATACTAGTTTCCTCATTTCCTATAGCTTCAGTTAGGATAATACCATCTATTTCATGCATATCCCATCATTATACTACATCATCCTAGTTTTAGTGTGTCCTTTTGGAATTTGTGATGATTTTGGCCTAATTGACATGGTTCAATGTAAGCTAACTCCTAACTACATCAAGCTAGCTGATATCATCATCTTAGGTTAGTTTTAGGAATTTGACCACTATATATATATAATAATTATTTCATTATAAATATATACATACATTACTTTTTAGTTATCTACTCTACTTTCATTCATAAATCTACCCTACATCACATTTGGAGGATTCATAGGTAGAATCTTATCTTGAAGGAATCTTATCTTTTATAAATCTTGGAGATTCATTAGGAGTCATTTTAACCTAAATATTGATTAATCCTTTGTGGTCTTCACAACCACAAAAATATACTGCAAAGAACCATTTTCAAAGGGGAAGATTAAGGCTTGACAAGTCCCCATCAAGTTAAGTATAAATAACCTTATGTTATCTACTTTATTTCATTTAGTAGATAAATGTTTCTTGTTATTAATAGATTGTATGTATCCTTTTTTAATATGTATCTACACTTATACTTAGTGTGGCTATAATATTCCTTGAAATTTCTTTTTATCCATTATTAGGTAGCTTATACCCCCATTTATTTACCACGGCTCCTTACCCATTTTGATTATTCTAACCCTTCCCAATAGTTTAATTTAATTTACTTCCATAATTAATTAAATTACCTTTGGAAACCCTTTGCTTAGAGGTCAATTTAGAGTGTTTTCCTTATGTCATAGGCCTAAGGGATTTGTGACCCTTTCATTTGACATTAGTAAGTGCCCCTCTTTTTAGGTCTATAGATCCATACTTGGTCATGACCTGAACTTTAAGTATCATGAGCTATTTGATTAACCTTATTCAATTTGTGTTCTCTTAAGATAGGATAGATTTAGGCTAATCTTAGCTTGTGCATACACATTAGGCTTATAAGTATGGGGTTACTATTAGAATATCATCTCCTAGTTCAAATGATTTAAGGATATATGTTTCATAGGAGGTTCTTCCTAAGGATCCAATGGCATTTGAGCAATTATTATAGGGGAACATAGATAATGCATTATTGTAAATGATAAAAAATTTAAAACATGTAAAAATATATTTATTAAAGACATGGGATATGATAAATATTTACAACATATAAACACCCATTATAATGTTATAGGGAATGTTACTATACCAATTTATCTAGGTCCTAATATAATTATCACATTATTATAAGTACATGGATAATCATGGTTACAAAAAATTGGATTAGATTATGATATCATTACTATGATTATCTCATATACTTTCCATGATGTTTTATCAACTAAAAATATAGAACAATAAAAAATAATTATATAAATAAATCATATACATTGCATGTGTGGATGCCAAAGGAAAATCAAGTATATAAGGATAAAGGAATGAAACAAGTAAGGGGAATTATATAAAAAGAGAAAGAAATGAAATAAAAACCATTTCTTCATTCAATGCTAGGGTATATAATACAAAGGATGACACATTTTTATACAAATTCTAACATATGGTCTAATTTTTTATACATGATCTATAATAGATAATGAATTAAATGAAAAAATCAAAATTTCAAGGGTTAATAATAGTGTGGAACCATAGTTATAACTATATCCACTCTATTTTCACCACTTCTATGTCTAAAATTATAATCAAAATGAATTTTATGCGAATCAGAGAGACCTTATACAACATTAAAATTTAATCCTAGAAATAATTAAACATCCCAATTTCACCCACACATTAGATGTTAATGTTATAAAATGCATAAATATGTCCCTACTATGGCAATGCATTGTATGCGATTATCACCTTCTTTTAATTCATCCTCAAGAAAGTGGCTCCTTTATAAGTGATGATTTCAACCACTTAAATAGGGAAATTATTCAACTCTAAAAATGACATAAAATTTAATTGGGATTATTTATCTAATAAAATAAATTAAAAATCTAACTTTCCCCTAAGTGAAAAATCCATAGAATTGGATAATATTGGAATTATGTAAATCCAAATATTCAAGAAATGTCTTAAATGATAACATCATCATGACATTGTGACAAACATCAAGAATGATGACATCATCATGACATAATATTAAAAGTTTTCAAGTACTAACAAAGTATCAATAAAATATTTAAATTTGTAACCCATGCCTATTTAATTCCAAATATTAATTACATTATTGCCTACCAAATTCGACCAATGCTCAACCACACATTTTGAATCACAACTAACGATTCGAATCAATTCAAGGAAACTATAAATATAAGGGTCATTTATCATTATTATAGAGACTTGAACATAAAACAAAGTGTTATAATTTTTATTAGCCTTTTAACAATCAATCCTTTAAAACCATGTCTTATAATTACTCAAATCATCCATAGTGCAAGGGGAGATGCTATTGACATGCATGTATGACATTGACAAATTTTCCAATATCTACATCCATGCGCAAACATGTATGTATAATAGATATATAATTCCATCCATGATGAAGTTAATATATTTTTATTTCATTATATTTGTCTATCTTGGTTATATGTTTCCCAATATGAGGAATCATGCTTGAGAACTTAGGTTTTGTAAATTTGTTTTATCTTGAATACTAACAAAGAAACTAAATTATCTTGTAATCATGGTTTACATTTAGCATGCCTAATGGGACATTCACACCTTAGAATTTTTTTTTATTACTAATTAGCATGTTCTTATATCAATTTTTAATTATAACATTTTCTCAATGTGGATAAGTTTTGAAAAAAGTTGATTCTCAAAAAAATGTTGTGTATTGATAATTTTGACCTTGAGAATCGACAAAAATGTTTCTATGGGTTGATAAATTTTATAATGTATAATTGATGAATTCAACTATAAAATTGTTGAATTCAACCCTAAAATTGGAAAAAAAATCTCATAATAATGAAATTGACCTTAAAATTAGTGAAATTAACCTTGTAATTGGTGAAATTACTCAATTTCTACTTACAATACCTATCTTATAAAGGCCATAAATTTTGACTCAAGTGTCTATTTGACTTCTCATTTACATGAAGATAAGGTCAACAATGAAGAAAATCAATAGTTATAGAGTCTTAAATTTATGGTTGAAATGCTTGAGAATGAGAATGAGAAGCTCAAAAATAATGTTAGTTTCTTAGAAAATTATAGCAAGGCTACCATGAATGAGGGGATTCAAAATGTTGAGAATATGAGGGCTCACTTGGATTGTTTATTTGACACAAAATCCATTTTTAAAGGTAAAGGCAAACAAATCCAGTGTAGTGGCTATTACAAGGATCTAGAGAAATACAAATTGCTACTACAAATTGATTCAAACCTCAAAAGGATGAAAAGTTGTTCAGAGGATGTCTCAAGAAATTTTGACATGGATTAGACTATTTGGTTTTTTTTGTTCTATTGTTATTTTTTAGTTGTTTCTAGGTTACCTTCTATCTATATATGGCCATGTTATGTCTTTGTTTCTCTCTTGGTTCTTTGATAGAGCCTTTCTCTTTCTTATTTTGTACTTATCCTATAGTTTGGGGACCCTAGTTCAAATATCACCCCTTTATCATAATAAAAAAAATATAAGTGTATCCATAATAAATTTAAAAAAATGTGTTTTTTATAAAATGAATAAAATGCACAATAATTAGTGAAAATGTTCATGTTCTATTCTTTTCTAATTTTTATTATGTGTTTTGTGCATGTTCTAATAATCAGTGAATTTGACCCTTAAATCAGTGAAAATTACCTCATATCAATGAATTCACTCTTGGGCCTGTGAAATGGTGAAATCATCCCTATGAAATAGTTAAATCACACTGATCCTTGTAAAATATCCAATTCACACTAGTAAATAGTGAATTCACCCTATGGTAAAAACTCGACCTTTAAAAATAGAATTTTTGCCTGTTTCAAACTTCTAATTCTTTTATTACAAGACCTTGAGAAAAAATAAGTTGATTTACATTTTAAAAAAAACAATTCTATTTGGCTTTCACATTTATATTTAGGTTTCTAAAAATAACTAACACTTCTATTTTAGGTTTTAAAAAAAAACACTTTCAATTTAGAGATTCTAAAAATTGTTTGCTTTAACACTATTTATTTTCATTTAAAGTTTGTTTACTTATTATTTATTGATTTTTTCATGGGATGAATTAAGTGTATGTTTTTCCCTTTCTTATGGTGAATCAAAAACACAAAATTTCCAACTTAGTTTACCCTAAAGAATCCATTGTCTATGCTCTCTCCTTGTTCTTAAGAACTTGGGTGACTTAAAAATGGAATTATTTTTCATTTTTTATTTGATTATGTAGGGTGGGGTTCACCTTCTCACAAGTCCTTAAAGTACTGTGACTAGGATGTCATTAACTAGCATTCATACCAACCTTGTTTATCTAATGGGGTATAAAAATTGAGGCCACAATTAGTTATTCTTTAACTAAAATGTCCCTCAAATCTTGAAATTTTCTAGTAGTACTTCATTGAATTCCAACAGATGAAGTGGTTGTGAGGGGACAATACACTTAGATGAATATCCCATTAAGTCATGATGTCTAGGGACCATATATAAAGTCAATAAAAATTTTTAAAGTGAAATCTTCTTTTATTGTAGAACATTCATTAATACAAGGGTGAAAAAGTAACATCCCCCCAAGATTGCCTTACATATATGGACTTTGAGAGAAGGGTGGGATTACAACACCACCATAATTACATTTAATTATTTAATGAATCCTTAAACTTTTAAACCTCTCAAAAGATAAGTATATCAAAGGATCAATGATTATGATGTAATCACATGTCAATTATTTTAAATGAAATTTGCAATGCTTGATTTTTGATTGCATGATTGTTATGTCAAAAACCTATTTGTATTCAAAACTAAATCCAATAACAAGTCAAGTCTAAAACATGGTCCCTACCACACTTATGATAAAAGGTGTTACCCTACCCAATTTTTAGGCTATATTTACCCCATATTATTATTATTTTGACTAATTGTACCATTACACTATATGTGTGGTATTGTTATATTTTCTAATTGAAAACCATTCAAATCAAGTCCATTTGGACCCAAATCTAATTTGGAATATATTATTCACATTAGGTTGCTTTTGAGCCCTTTCTTATTTTAATCTAATCAAATATAAATATGGTTCATCTTGAACCACATACAAAACTAACTATATAGTAAATTGAGTTAAATACACATCAAGTTTTCCTTGAACCATGTACCCAGCCAATCCAAGCTAAATCTAGTTCATATTGAACCATGTATCAAACTAATTATATACCAAACTGAATCAAATCCACATCAAGTTCACCAACCATTTACCAAGATAATCCTATCCAAATCCAATTCATATTTAGCCATGTATCAAGCTAGTCAAAATCCAAAATAAGTCCATCTTGGACCATGTTCCAATCCATTTTAATTTTGATTAGGTTTATCTTAAACCAATTTCTGATTCTAATACCAAATTAGGTTAACTTTGACCAAAGTCAACTTCAAAGCCAAATAATTATAATAATGATAAATCATGTTTATTTTGACCAAATCCAATTATTATGAGTCAATCACATGCCAATTCAAACCACTTATTATCTTTCCATTTAATATCCCACACCTATTAGTTGGGAGCAATGAAGTCATGTCATCCATCCTTTCTTTTATTTGAATCATATTATGTCATTCCACCATTTTTAAGGCCAAACCAATTACATTATGCCAAGACTACCCTCTTTTTTCCCCACTTCAATTTTCAAATACCAAGACCACCTTCTTTGGGCTAATTCTACCAAGTTGATTCTGACCTCTTTGGGCCAATTCTACCAAGTTGATTCAACCCTGTTTGGGTCAATTCCATTCCAAACCAACCCCTCTCATGAATCCTCACTTGTAGTCATCATTTATCTCATCTTGATCCATGGAATATAAAACTGATTTGGATGACACCCTATTCAAATAATACAAGAATGTTAACATTTTGTGGCTCATAGAAGAGGGAGCCAAACTCCCATCTAACTTTCTTATATACCAATAACATAACTTTAAAAAAAAGAGGAAATACATGTGTTGAAGAGGAAAATGGTAGACCCACCCCAACATAACCACATAATAGCTTATCAAGTGTATAAATATTGTTATATCTTTGTTAATTGGCTTATGGTTACTTTAAAGACCTCTCTAGTTGCCACTTTATGTGACAATTCCCCATGTACTTGTCCAAAAATTGATATGGTCTTAGAGCCATAGTAAATCCAATAATTTCCTCTCCAAATTCCATTATATATTGAATACCTAAGTACATCCAAGTTTTATAACTACTTGATCAATATATGTCATGATCCCTTTCTCAAACACAATCAGATTCATCCACACCTAAATAAATATCAAGATAATCAACCCATTGTTAATGTTTTTTCAAATCACCCATCTTTGACCAAATCCAAACCATTATTGGTCCACCTTTATTTGAAAAAGGACCTATCCTCGACACATGACCCATCTTTAATAATCCAATATTTTAAGAGCTTATTATTATTGAGTAACATCTTGATATTCTCTCATTGCTAAATATTCCCCATTTTATAAAATTCCTTCATCCCAAAGCCTTCATTTCCAAGTAATAAGTGAAAAGGGTAATTTTAGATAATTAAATTCAACATGAAATTTTTGTATACATGTCTACATTATAAATAGGTTCGATTTTGGGGTAAACATTATTTCCAACATCCACATCAAGGTTAGGTTCATTTTTAGATCTAATATCAGAATTGGGTTCCATTCTGGAACCAATATAAAATTTATCATCATAAGTAGAATCAATGTTAGTATAAACATTAGATTCAAAACCCCTTGAGTCATAATCAAGTTAAAAATTAGAAAACATTAGTGGATATCACAAATTATTTATACACATTTACTAGATCTGCTTGAGTCAGAGTAGGTCTTAGAATCATCATACCTTAGTAGATGTTACGATATCAACTATACACTCCTTATATATCATACTAAAAACATTTGTGATACTTTCATGGTTTTTGAATATTTTTCCTTTGACATCAATGCAAGTTATCCTAATAGATTCTATGAGGATTGTGTTTCCTTTTACCCTTCCATTGATATTTCATGTGAAATTAACCATCATATCCATTATATTACCATTCCACCACATACAAACATTGATTGGGATTGATAGAATCACACATTTTTTAACTCCTTCCATGGAGACATCTCAGTGGTACAATTTATGGTGAACCAAGACAACATTCAAGTAAAAGAACAATATCCTAGTGAAACATTATTTAAGGCACTAGGGGACAATCAAAGTCTAAACTTGGCATATTCTAGTGAAACCTCATTTGAGGTGCTAAATGATAATTAGAATAAAAAAATATATTTCTTTAGTGAAACCTTACTTAAGGTGATAATGGATAATCAAAATGAATTATCAATGTGATTAGTGAAACCTTATTTAAAATTCCATTAGATAATCCAAATTAGAACAATCAAGAAGATTTTTTTGGTGAAAACCTATAAAAGCACCAATAATTGAGCTAGTTAGTTCCTCATTACTTGATGAATACATTATTAAATTCAATATCATCCCATCCACAACCAAAATCAAGTCAAATATGGAATCAAAAACAATGTGTGTGATTGAAAATCCCAATCTTCACTTGTCCCCCAACCATTACACATTACATTATGATCTTATCATTCATTCAAATCCTATATTACATTACCAAATTGGATCATTTATCCAATGCCTATCCTTCTTTACCCTTCCTAGAAACACTTTTTCTCAAGAAGACTAAAAATGCATCTTTTTTAGAGGTTTGGAGGAAACAACATCAAGGGAAAATGAAGATCATAATAATACTAGTGTAGTAAAAAATAGTAACAGGTTCTTGATAGAGTAGCTATTGAAAGTGGGTATTAGCTAGACAAAAATGGGTCAACATTATGCATCTCATAATCTTATATTGAGTTGAGATACTAATAAGTAAAAAATAATTAAAATTTTAAAATCAAAAGAGAAAGAGAAAGATAAATAATCTATCCAATGGTGACAACCATTTTTATGGTGACTTGGACAAGTACCATGATTAAAAATAGATTTATGGCACCATACATAAATAATTTATTATTTCTAAGTACCTTGACTCTTGGGGGTAGCCTTATTTGCATTGAAGACCATTCCATTCCATTCAGCTATCTTATCCATTCAATCCTATTCAACCCATCCCATATTATTGTGACCATTAGTCTTCCCATATTCACCTCATTATGCAAGTAAAAGTTATATTAAGACCTATTTGGAAAACCTTTTTGTATAATTAACCACATTATACATTGATGACTGGACACTTTTAGTTATCATGTGACATATTCCTTTAAGACCCCTAGTCTTTTCCCTCATTACCATCCATTATTATCTATCCTTATCCATTATTCCTTCATTATCTCTCATGTTAGGAGGAATTGTAGTGGCTTGAGGTCCATTTGGACTATGTAAGTAGTTCCCAGTTTATAAGGTTAACTCATTCACCCTTATTCCATGCTCTAGACATTTTTCATACATTCTAATCCATGTTATTTTTATTTTATGATAATTATCAACCACACTCTCATCATTTTATGAGCATTCTAAGAAATATTCTCACTATTTTGTGAGTGTTCTTAGCAATTCTCTTGCCATTTTATGATCATTATAAGCCACACTCTCATAGTTTTGTGAGCATTCAATCCTATGCTCTCAACATTTTATGAGTTACCACTCCCACTCTCTCACCATTTTATGAGTCAAAACATTTTTCATCTCTTAATCCTCCATTGAGTTGATATGCCAAAAAAACTCAAAAATATTTAAAATTCCAATTTCCTAAAAATTGGAAAAGGCTTATAATCTTCTTAAGATATATAAAGCCAAATAATCATAAACATTTGAAAAATATTAAAATCTCCATGAGAGATATAAATCCAAAAAATTTAAAAAAATTGTCTTATCCAAAAAATAGTCATTATTATTGATTGATATTTGAGTCAGACATGTTAGCAACCATTGGGATGTGTCCTTCCCAAATATGCCCTACTAAAGAAGATTAATTATTGGTTCTAATCATTTCAACCACCTTGGGATGTATTGTTCCCTTATATGTATCCTTTCTTGGGGTCACCATTCTATTATCATTATCATTGAGCCTATCAAGTGGATTATTTGACTTGCTTAAAGGATAGGATGCTTTATATTTCTTTTTCTTTTCTATTTGTGTTTGCTTGCTTGTTTATTTGGATGTTTTTTTCTTTTATTATTATTGTTGCCTTGACTTAGTTCATTATGATAACAAGTTCATCATCATGGTGATATTTGTATCCCACTTGTAATTGAGTTCATACATTGAAATACATTAGCATTATTATCATTGGTGTGTTATTTCCATTTGTCTATTGGATTGAGGGTTGGTACCTATGCACATCATGGCTAGGACATCATGGTGTTTTATATCATGGTGCATACCATTATGTGTTTTATTGAAAATATATCACTCAAGGTTTATATACAATGTCACACTATGCTAAGAGTATCTCCCCTTATAGGGTCATTTATTATTTAATCTAATCATTTCATTCATCTTTGACCTTATCACATCATCACATTTTCCTTGATCAAATCAACATAATTGAATATTTTGGCTATATATATGCTCATCAGGATGTGCATCTCCACATGAGTATGTAAAAAATATTTATACACATTTTTCCATCATTATTCTTCATTATATTATAAAATTAGGTATTTTATTCTATTCTTCTCATTTTTTATCCATTTTCTCCCATCTTGAGAGAAATACATTATCCTAAGGTCCATTTTAGACTATGTAGGCAGTGCTTGATTACATTCAATTTTTAGAGTCACTTCAACCACCCTTATTATTATATCACCATTATCTCATTATTCTTTAATAATTATTGAGTTCTTCCAATCATAACTTTCATTACCTTTTAACATTATCATGTTCTTGGTTTTTTTGGCTTCTTCACTCTTTGAAAATTTATCTACCATCTCAACTAGATTTGCATCATTCATCTCATATTTAATCTATGAAATAGGTTAAATCCTTGAGCTATTTTTTCCAATAAAATAATTATACCAATCAATAATCAAAATTTCCTTGTTGGGGTAAATCATTTAATCAATGATCAAAATTACCCAGTTAGGGCAAATCATTTAATCAACAATCAAATCTGCCATATTGGTACAAATCATTAATCAAGTGTTCTCCTATTTTTGGATAAATATCATTATTAAGTCGTTATTATAATTCCAAGTGTTCAAATTTCACCTTATTTAGGGCAAGTGAAAGTGTGTCACTTGTTTTGGGATATATTCTTCCCACTTCCCCCAATTTTAGGCCAATTCAATTGTATTATTATTAATCATTATAAATCAAAGTGTGAAAACATTTGACCATTTGAATTAATCTCATTCATGGGTAAATCTCACTCTTATTCTTAATTCTTCCTCTCTTTTTTGAGAGGATCATTAAATATTTCTTCATCTAATTTTTCATCCTCCTTGTTTTATATTTTTCGTTCTTTGAAAAGATATTACTTTATCTAGTGTATCATAATTCCTTCTCAAATAGGGTTAAAATTTAAACATTTCATTTTCACCACTTCCTTACCTAAAATGATAATCAAAATGAATTTTATGCAACTTAGAGTGACTTTCTACAACATTGTGAATAAATCCTAGAAATTAGTAAACATCCAAATTTTATCTGTATATTAGATGTAAACATTTTGAAATGTATTGATATGTTCCTAATTAGGGAAATGGATCATATGATATTATCACCTTCTTCTAATTCATCCTTAGGCAAGTGGATAATTTTCAAATAATTATTTAAACCAATTAAATAATGAAATTATTCAAATCTCAAAATGACATAAAATCTAATTGGGATTATTTATCTAATCAAATAAAATCCAAAAGTTAACTTTTCCCTAGGTGAAAAATCCATGGAACTAGCTCATATTAGAATTATGAAAATCTAAATATTTAACAAATATATGAAATTATGACATCACAAAAAAATTTGGAATGATGGCTTCATCATGACATCATTTTTAAAGTTGTTAAGCACTAAAAAAATATCAATAAAATATCTAAATTTAAAACCCATACCTATTTAATGCTAAATATTAATTACATTCTTGCCTACCAAATTTAACCAATGCTCAACCACATATCTTGAATCACATCTAATGCTTGGAGTGTCAAAGTATAATAGTGTGTCCCACTTTTTGATATAAATAGGTCACATACACATCCAATATCCCCTAAAAATATTTTAAATGTAGGTTATTAGTATCAACAAAATAAATAAAAATTAGATTATATATAGAAATATGTAGTGCATAGACCATTTTCTAAATATTTAAAAGATCATTAAGTATTCTTAGGATATATTTTTTATTTTTTTATTTTATTTTTTTGTCCACATAGTGGGACATTATATTATTATTTTACCTTGGAATCAATTCAAATAATCTATAAATACAAGGTCCATTTATCATTATTCTCAATTCTTGAACATACAAATAAGTGCTTATATTTTTTATAGCCTTTCAACCATCAAGCCTTCAAACCCATTTATTTTGATTACTCAAATTATCCATAATGTAATGGTTGTTATTTCCAACATGCATGTGTACATTGACAAAGAATCTAAGATCTATATCTAGTCATAAATAAGTATGTATACCAGCTACCTAATGTTGTCCATGAGGAAGGTAATAGCTTTTGATTACTTTTTATTCATTTTTCTTGGTTAGACCTTACCTAATCTGAGGAATCATGCTTGATAAGTTATGTTTTGTGATTTTTTTACCTTGAATACTAACAAAAGAAACTATCCTCTCTTTTAATATTGGTTTACAAGAATATCTTAATTCATTTTTAGATGAAAGTCTAAATTACTCAAAAAAATTACTTCCAAGTGGTTCATATTGATCATCTCCTTCAGAAGTTCAAACATAATCTATCATACATATATTCTTCATTTTGTACTTCATTTATTGTTTTACTTTCACATACATGTGTAAGTATGTTATTACATTAACCATTCCTTTATCCCTTAGATTTATATTTATTTGTATTTTCCTCCTTATTCAAGCATCTAAGACATCCATCCTATTATGCATCCTTGACCATAGATACATATCAATATACATTATTTTTGACATATTACTTTATCACTTATACATGGATTTTTATATTTTACATTTTTATGGCTTACATTACCTTGCATGATCACATGCATTCATGGATACACATTATATTAATACATACACACATCCCCCTCTATTATCTACATATTATTTAAGTTACGATGTGATGATTTCACATATATCGTGGGCGTATATTTCTTACCTTCACTTTATCTAGATTGCTATGCTACTAAATTTTGTGCACATAATGCCTTCACACATGTTTTAGATTGTTTATATCCTCCCCATTATTAAATTTTTGAATCCTTGCTACTTGATATTGTTTATTAGTACCAATGTATATTCCAATTTCAAGATAGATTTAAAAATTCAAAAACATTCAAATATTTCAATGAATAAAAAATCAAGACCTAAGTATAACATGAATACTATATTCCACTATTTACATATGTTATTTATCACATTATGGATAGATGACATATTATTTTAGTACATACATGCATTTCATAATATTTGAGTGATGCATGACATAGAGATCATATGTGGACAAACAAATTTTGACACTCCTATACCCACTAGCCACGCCAATGCTGGGGGCATATTATTATAGAGGTCACACTGTCACAAGTTATATCTTTCTATGATTTTTTATCATGTTATCTATCTATATTTTTTACACATTCTCACCAAGTACTCATATTTTATTTTATTCTATTTAAATATGCTACTGACTATGATGTGACATTGATACACATCAATAGTGTAGATTAATTTTATCTTGTTCTATGATTCATTTATGTGACATTGATACACATTAATAATGTAGATTAATTTTATCTTATTCTATGATTCATTCATGTTGTTAATATATTTCATAATAGGATATTTATTTATTGTTAATTCAGTGTAGAAAATATAATGTGTATACATATGCCCCACTTGAATCTCATCAAGTGTCACTCGGGTGCAATAGCGAATGGTGATTCAAGAAATAAAATAGCAACACACAACACTGAGGCTAAATCATGTAGAGTAAATCATGTAATCAAAAATCCAAGGCTACTAAAAATATAAAAACTCAAATAGGTAAACCTCAAGTAAGAAATGCAAACTTACCAAGTCAAACTAAGGATACATGATAAAAAATATGGTAATCAAACATCAATGTGAAATTAGTAATGATCCTTACTAAAATAAATATGGAATAGTAAAAATGGTAAAACAACATTGATGAGTGAGAAGTAACAAGCCAACCTCACTCAACAATGGAAAAAGTACATGAAATGGAGAACAACATTGGTGAGTGAAAAGTAAAAAGACAACTTCATTAAATAATGGAAAAATTACATGAAAGTACAAATAGACTCATGTATCCACAAAAAGGGGTATTATAATAATTAAAAATGGAAAAATAAATCAAATTGATGTTAAGATGTAAATAAATGGTGTAAAAGGAGTAAGTTAAAGTTGATCAAGCATATTGTTTTGTTCTAAATATAGATGAAACTAAAATAAATTAGTGCTAGCATGTTTTTAAGATGTGAAGAAGAGGGAATATAGAGGAAGGGAAAATAGATTTAGAATCACACTTTGCCTATCAAGGGGGAAATGAAATGGGTGAAGGGGAGAATGAAGGAAAAATCAAAGTAGAGGAAATTTTTATCGAAGTCAAGACACTCAAATTAGGTTTGTTAAAACAAGAGGATTCTCAACCTTAAGGACTATGAAGAACTTCTCTTAGTCACACAATTATTAGGTCAACAAATTAAGTATTTATATCATCCCATGAAGACTATATGCATAAAAATTAAAATGGACTTACCTTCCCATAACATGTTCCCCATTCCTTAGGACCCCTTATAGAGTCATTAGTCTATTGTGAAGATTGGGTACTTGTGTGAGAAATTAGGTAGCAACATAGAGTTTGTTTAATTATCCTATTACAATCTACTAGCCTACCACACCACAATGGACCTCAACTCTATCATGATGCCAACTATGGAGTTTGAGCTTTGATTGGAGATAGGAGATGTATTCAGAATCACATCTTTTTGGTGTGATTTTGAATTTTGAAATTTGTATGTTGAATATTTTATATCATTACCTTTTATTTCAAATGATTTGGATTTTAACTTTCTTGATGTTATTTTCTATTACTCCTACATATGGATTCAAAATACCAAACATGGGTGCTAAAGATGAAATTCATTTGAATACTTTGGACTCGGTTGATAAGAGAAAAAATTGAGATAACATGGAGTCTAAGACTTTCATTAAGGTAGGTAAAATAAAAGTGATATATTAATTTCTACCTTGGTTTATCCAATGTGGAGTGTAAGGAAAGGAAATCAAGAGGAATAAAATATGAAAAAAATGAATTAATTAAAATCATAAAAAAAATTGACCAAGGTTGAAAAAGGGATACAATGATAGTTAAGTGTGATTCTTTATCATAAGAATGAGGTAACTGTAGGAAAACATGCTAACATAGGTTATTTGTGCAAATTTTATCTGTCAAAGAATCAAAAGCTAAAGTTCATAACAAAGGATAAAAAATGTGTAACTATTTCAAAACACATTTGAGACAAATAATATTGAGGAAAAGATGGTGATTTTATGAGAAAGGCCAGGTCTTATTCATGGTCTTACACTGCAACTCATAAAAGAGAAACCCATGATGGTGTACAAAGCATGTAAAAATTAAATAAGATAGAGATGTTATTTATGAGGAAGGTCAGGTCTTATCCATGGTCTTACACTATAAATCACAAAATAGAAATCCAAGGGGTGAAAAAATTATTGGAAAGAAAGGAAACAAGGAGAACAAAAGTGGGAAATCATGAGGAAGACTAGGGCCTATCCATAGTGTTACAATGCAACTCATGATAAATGGGAAACCAAAGGACCAAAAGGAAGGAATAAGGTTTGTGAAAATAGAGAACTACTATAGAGGTTGAGACCCATGTAAATATCCTACAAAAATTATTATAAGGATATCATATAGAAAGCATGATAAGAAGGGAATAATCTAGGCAAAATATTTCTTTAAAAATTGTACATTGGTGGGCTCTTTGGAAATATGGCCTTCATTAGTTTGAAGGTGATAGGTTCTTAGACCAAGGATGTCTTTGAATAAATAAGGGACCCATAATTTTTTGGTGTATTTAAATTCTTTGTCATGATTTTAATCAACAATAAGGACAAGATCAACATTAAAAGTGTGAATTTTAACTCATTTATTATGTTGTTTGGCAATATGAACCTTGTATTGGCGATTGTGTTAAAAAGTAAAAAGATGGTGTTCATCAAAGAGATCAAGAGAATGAAGTAAAAATTCACATAATTATTCATTAGGTATGATACCATGAAGATATATACAAATATAAGGAAGCTCAACTTCTAATGGGAGAACTAATTCAGAACCATAGACTAGAAAAAATGGTGTTGCCCTAGTGGTAGTGCATATTCTAGTGAAATAGGCCTAGAGTGCAAGATATAGATGAAGATGCCAATATATATAGGTGTCATGAATTGTATTTTGGATAATTTTATTGGTGGCCTCAGCTTGGCCATTAAATTATAGATGGTAGGGTGTGGAAAATTTTTGATTGATTTTAAATTTAACACATAACTATTTGATGTATTTATTTTTGAATTTACCACCATTGTCTAAAATGATAGTATGAGGGACACAAAAGTGTAAAATTATTTGACTGAGGATAAATTTATACATGATATTATTGGTGACATTGATGAGGGCCATAGTTGGGAATCAATGTTTGAAGGATAATTTTAGTGTTCAAGAAATTGAATAATATCTTTGTACCATAGATTGTGTCAAATGGTGATGACCTTGATGTGGAAAATGAGAAAATATTTTTTTTGAAGAGAAAATTGGGATTTTATTATTTAGAAAAGAAAAATTGAATAGGTAATAACTTAGTGTGGATTAAATTAGATGTTGAAGAAGCAAGATAATTACCAATAAAAATTTGATCCCGAGGGATAGGTTTGATGGTAAAAGAAGTGAAATCTTTGGCAAGAGTAGTTGTGATTTGATCATAAGAAATGATATTTTAACTTTTGAATTTATAATCACCATTGACTTGGTGTAAAATTAGTTGTGAGTCTCCTAAATCATGTAGATATGTGATATCTAGATCAAGGGATGCTCTCATGCCTAGGATTGAGGCTCTGTACTCTACCATGTTATTAATGATATTGAATGTGAGGTAAAATTCCAAAGGGATAATTTTAATAAGATCACTATTAAAGATACAACCTGCCCTATCTCCTTGAAGACATTTGGTGTCATTAAAATGAAGGGTCCAAATATCTTCATGTAAATTAATACTAATTTCAAGAAAGTATTTGATAACTACTTTTGTTTAATAGTGTCATGAAAGATAGATTAATCTTAGAGATTACTTGATTTAAGGTCAGTATTAAAGTTATAGAAGTAATATTTAAAAGATATGTCTTGGTTGAGACCTTCAATATAAAGGATATTAGCATTGAGAATATTATCTTGAAGGTTGTTGGTAGCTAGGATTAGAACAATAGCAAGTTAATCTGCAATGATTTACCCTTTAATAGCTTTTTGTGTAATAATTCAAAGATAAGATTCCATGATAGGGACCATCCTCTTGCCAATTTTATCACAAGGAAGAAAGGATTTGGAGAATAAATGATGAAGGGGATTAGAATGAACAATAATGTAATTGGTTTGATAAATCATGTAATGTCATAACTTTTCAAAATCAAAATATATGGTGAGGTAATCATGTTCAAATTCTATATAATGTTTCTCATAGTCGATGAGGCCCCATCTGAAATAATAGATGGCATATTCCCTCCCAGTGTTATATTGTTGGGCAAGCATTTCCCCAATTGATATGCATTTGGAATAGGTATATAATATTAATGAACAATCATTTGAATGTGTATTAAGAGTAGGTGGGTAAATTAAGGATTATTTTATATTATCAAATGTTTTTTGACAAGGATCCATCCATTTTAGGGCATTACCTTTATTAAGAAGAGAATTGATAAAATAGATATCGTAAGCCATTTCAAGGATAAACCATCTAATTACCCTAAGTTTATTAAGGTAAGTGTGAATATTTAGAATGGAGTGAGGTATGGGTATGTTGACTATAACATTGATCATGGTGGGATAAATGTCAATTACATGAAGAGAGACTAAGAATCCTGATAGTTTTCCATATATGACACCAAAAACACACTTATAGGGATTTATTCTAACTTTATATTTAATGAGGTAATCTAAGATGACATTAAGATTAGAGAGATGATTTTTGAGGATTTTGTATTTTTTAATGAGTTCATCCACATATATCTCTAAAATATTGTGAATAAGATCATGGAAGATGTGATTCATTACTCGTTGATAGGTAAATCCAACATTTTTGAGGTTGAAGGGAATTTTAACAGAGTAATAGATGCCCCATTCCATGGTGAAAGTTGTATTATGTTGGTATTTAAGGGAAATGTGAATTTGGTTATAAATTGAGAAACCATCCATAAGGGACAACATTTCATAACTAGAAGTGGAATCGATGATGGCATATATAAAAGGTAAAGGGAAATTATCCTTAGGATAAGATTAATATTACATAAATCAATGTAAATGCGAATGACCATGGTGAATTTATTCTAAGTAGGAACAATTTTGGAAACCCATTATAAATAGTCCTTGGTCTTAATAAACTTAGCATTGAGAATCTTGATAATTTCTTTATGGCATAAAGTTGAAACGTCTGGTGGAAATTTTTGTTGTTTTTGTTTTATAGGTTCAACATCAAGGTAAGTGATGATATTGTGCACCAAGATGTCAAGGTCAATACCAAGAATTTATTTATAAGACCAAGAAAAAGTCCCAAATTATTTATAAAAAATAATTTAAATTTATCATGTTTAGTTAGTGTGAGTTTTCAAGAGACTATAATCAGTTGAGGGTATGATGGGGTACCATATTCAATTTGAGTAGTTTATTCCATAAGCATAGTATTTTCATCTTGGAAATGATATGGTGTGTTAGGTAAAGAGGAAACTAAATTTTCTTTAGGGTCAATGATAGTTATGAATTTTTTAAAATAAGGGGCTTTCTTTTTTAAATTCTTGATGTTATGATGTTGTCGAAGGAGTTGAGGTTCTTAGGCATGAATTAATTCAATTATGGCTTCATCACTAGGAAGATTGGGAAGAGGACCATAATACTTAGCATCTACTTTAAGATTGATATTTGATTACTGTGGTGATTATATTTAGAATGTATCTGACATACATCTATGGTTTTAGCATCTAATGTAATCTTAGGATTAGGGAGAGTAGGGGAAGAAGGTTGATATGATTTGGTGGGTTTGTCATTAACATCATTGATAGAAGAATAATTGGATGAAACCATTGAATCTATATGTGGTATAGAAGATGCATGAATTACCAGAGGATCAGAAGGTAGGACTTGTTCTACCACCCAAAGAGTATCAATAAGTGGAGAATTAATAAGAGGTACATGACCTTGAAGAGTTAACTCAGAGGTAGTGAAAATGGTATGAATGTCATGATTGAAATAATATATTCAGGTTAAATTTTTTTGATAATGTTAAACATCTAAGTATCATGATTTATCTTGGGCCATGATGTATGATGGGCCCCCTTTTGTACCAATTATGTAGACCATACAATTTGGACCTATCTCAATGTGAGGAAATTGCTAGATTGGTTACTCCCCTTTTTGTAAATTTTGTCACTAGTTAGAGGAGTCTCTAAGGATCATTTCCAATTGGTAGGCAGTTACATGGCACTAAATTTCAAAGGACATATCTACCAAAACATGTACATAACAGATCAAGAAACATGATTATCATAAGATTGGAACATGTGAGATTGTGAATTTCTAGTGATATCTTAGCCTAGGACATTTACTCATCCAACCTAGATGTAGTGGAGTTGATAGATTCATGATAACTCATCATTTGGCATGCACCCATTTGACCTAGCAAGGATATGCCCAATCACCTATAAAATAAGGTTCACATTTGAAGATCAATAAAAGAGACCAAGGTAGTGAAGATCTGAAAAAATGAAGAACCAACCTAAGTATTTGTAATCTGCATATGATAGATTGGGTATTCAAATGTATAGCCCAAGTTTGCATGTGAGCCTTTAGGCATGAGTAGTAATAGGAAAAAGCATATGCTCTATTTTATATCTTAAACTTATATGTTGAACTATATAATCAATAAAGAATGTAGTTGAAGCAATGATGTGTTGATTCTTGTAATATAGATAGCATTTTATCATGGTTATAACTTAACTTTATGATAGTAATGATATATTTATTTACTTAAAATGTACTATGATATGGAGGTTTATCCTTGGTCACTAATGTTGTCCTTGTACCATATAGTGACTTCACCCTACCTAAAATAGATTAAGTATTGGAATCAAAAAATGACAATGCTATAAGACCCATGCCTAGAGTACTACCTTGAGGATGGGTATTTAAACCCAAACCATCCATATGACTTGTCTAAGTGACCAAATGACCCTATACTAGCTATTCTCATAGCTTACACCACTAAGAGCCATACCTAGCCATCTATGAACTTGCACCTAAGGACTTATGTCCTTGAGGAGGCTTTCATCTAATGAACTTCCCATAAATATCCTAGCATTGGTAGGTTGCTTAAACTCATCTTTCCTATAATTAAGTCCTTTTAAACCCCTAGTTGTGCCATATTGTAAATAGCCCAGTGTAGGCCCGATCCCTTCACTATTATGCTTCAAGTGAGTGCACAAGGATTGAACCTTATGTGAAATTGATGCCAATGAAATAGCATGTTAAATATTTTACACCAGACCCTTCTATACTCATGCCTAACTCTACCAATTCTATAACTAACTTGGTTTGATAGTTAAGTGCATGACTAATCACAAAAGCTAACCTAGTGAACTTTTTTACAACATTTTAGTTCTATTGTCGAGACCCATGTTGAATTTTATTTCTAAAATGGTAAAATAGAGATATGCTCTAACTATCAATGAAAAACATAAAGCATTGGCTAGAGAAAGTGGAAGATAGTTTTGTGTAGAAGCATTCCCATATGTAAAGGATAGGATCCAAGAAAATGGGTACAATCCAACCTATATGATGCTTTGTATGAGGTATTATTTTTTGAGCTACTTGAGCATGTGTATCAATGGTTGGTTTCCTAAACTACTACTAGAAGTTGAATCTATGACTAGTGCCTTGAATGGATCATAGAGTGTGTAGAGAGTTTGGATAGTCTGGATGAAGTTTGGATATGTGTTGTGGATAAATGGTGGAGTCACACATTAAACAACTACGTGTTGGAGTTCATAGTGTCAACCTTATCATGCCCTAAATAAGTAGAGTATGATTTTCTTCATGAACTAAGAGACACATTTATAAGAGGGATCAGCACCAAATTGAAGAATCTTTTGGTGGATTATGGTATAGAAACCATAATAATGGAAGGCTAAAATCCTTGTGTGTATGAGCAAGCATATAAGGTGAGAAGGGGAAGTGTAGGTAAGGTACGATGGAGGAGGAATAAAAACCTAACACTTGAGAGCTATAGGGGATGAAATATAGTAAGTGAAGGCATAGGTTGATGGAGGATCTAGAACTTAGAAGTGTTGAGAGGACCTATAGTGAGAAAGAAGGGCATGGGCAAAGATCCCTTAAATTATAGAAGTGCAAAGAAAGAGAGAAAGAAGTAAGAGATCAGACTTAATAGTTAGGTGTAAGATGTAGTGGGTTCTTAAAAGATGTGTCACTTAAGAATGTGATAGAAGCACCTACCCACTTTAAACCTAAAGCACAATCCCATGCATTGGATTCTTCATCAAAAGATAAAACAATAATAAATAAACCTATTATTATTGTTAACTTTAATAGGATTTAACATTTGAATCAAGAGTTTGTTATTAATAAAGTGATTCCCTATGAACAACTAACTAAGGATATGTAAAATTTAGTAATTTCAAATATAATAACTATGACTATAGGCACAAGCATTCTCATGTAGATAATGTCAGCTACATCGACTAGGTAACAGCCTGTAGGAAGTGGTATGCTTTCACAAGTGAGTAATACTATGATGAAAAGCTTGATAATGTAGCTAAAAACATCATGATCAATTCCCCAACCTAAAATTAGAGTCATTGTAGGGTCACCTCCAACATAGACACAAGAGGGATAAGTGCCTCAGAACCTAATGACACCCCCTTAATAATTCTACTATGAGATGGAAATGTACTTACCCAAGTATCACAGTGTAAATAATGTCATGGAACATGTGTTGAAGTTTAAGTTAAAATGGAATGCTTAGGGAATCACTCAATCCAATCATAAGTAAACCTATTTCATGACCACCTTGCTAGATCATGCCCATACCTAGTGTCAAAAATTCAAACCAAACCAGGCTATGGTTGATTATAATGTACTAAAGGAAGATTTCTTGAAGGATTTTGATATCCCTAATTTTGAGTAGTAGAGCATCATAGTGATAACATAAATTATCTAGGGGTTATTTGAGAGCATGCACCTATATTATGCATGGTTTAAAACTCTTCTCTCTAAGATTCCATTTCTCATTCACCCCTCCTAGCATGTGCAATGGTTTATTGAAGGCTTGTTAGTACCATTCAAAAGAGTGTTGTCCATGAAGACCTTCACTAACCCTTATGAATTACTTAAATCCATGCTCCAGGCTAAGGTAATAGGTAACACTAATACCAAGATAAACCTATTTATGGAAGCATAGATTACATCAGTGGCCTCCCAATTATAGAATATAACTATTGGTCTAGTGCATGATACTTTTAGTGGGTTATGGTGTAATGACTATGAGATGGAGGGGCATAACAAGAATAATTTCCCATGGATAAATGATCATGCCCTACTTCTCAACTATGAGGTTTGTTATGGGTTGTATTACTCTTGAAATACCCTCTACTATAGTGTGTTAGCAAAGTGAACACTACCATTTACTGTAATATGTGTGATGTGTATATGCACTTAATATTAGATTGCCAAGTCATCAATGAAATGTGAAAAAACATGGAAAGAGGCATGAGATAGGTGACAACATCAGCCAATAGTTAGGTAGGTCAAGGAAATGAGGGTTATGGATAGAATAATATGGGTTATGGAAACTAGCAAGGCATACACAGGCGAGGAGGATGTGGTGGAGGAAGATTCCTACCATCATCATGTTATAAGTGTGGGTTGACTGAGCACTATTAGCATGACTAGCCCATGCACCCAACATGAATATATTATCAAGGACCACATCTAGGTGAATAATGCCTATACTTGTACAAAAAATTGACTCAAGGTCTATCTGGCATAGATAAACGTACAACAATGGTGAGGAATGAGTCCAAAGAGGAAAGGTGAGCTCCCAAGCCATAATAGAATTGTAAAGATCTATATAAGGTGTAATCCATGATTGGGAATGGTTTTACCACTTAGCTTCCTACTACACCAACTTAATAACTATGCTTAGAGTATGGTGAGTCAAGTCACACTGAGTGTGTAATGAGGAATGAGCAAACATTTGTACCCTATCTTGACCTTACATGATAGAAGGATGTCTTGAAACAAGCCATGAGTGTGATATATAATTTTTTGGGTGAACTTTAGCTGGCTATAGATCTAGATTGATAGGTCACCACTTTACATAAAAGATAGGACAACTAAGAGGTCAAAGTATATCTATTGACCCAAATCCTACACCTCCTATAAAATGAAGGGATGTTACCCTTGTTGAAAGATCTATTATTGAATCACATAGGATAAAAACCAAAAATATAGGTTACACCTCAAATGATTGAGGTTATTTTGTCACATATAGAGTAGGCATGTGAAGTAAGGCATACTTAGAACATTGAGTATGACCAAGAGTTATTTATAGATACCACCATCAATAGGTGATCAATTTGTGAAGTACTAGTTAGTATAGGTATAGAGATCAACATTTTGACCCAAACCACCTAGGAAAATATGGGGTGACCACCATTTAGGCCTTCACCTCACATGTTTTTCATGGATAAAACATATTGAGTGTGACTTATTAGGATCTTGAAGGGCACCATTACAGATATTATGAGCACTGAGTTCTAAGATGACTTTGAGGTCATCAAGTTGGTAGAGCAAGATAACTATTCAACACTCTTGTGAAGGCCATGGTGTTATGATAAATATGCATATATGCAATCTAAGAAGTGATATATGAATTTTCATAATAGAAAAGAAAGGGTGGTGTTCCCAAAGAGCCCCCATATGTATAAAGCATTGATATCAAGAATGAGGTCAACCACATTTATAATGTCATAGTGCAGGGCACTGAGAATCTCAACCCTAATGACCAAGGTGTGCTCGAATAGGAGGATATAAAATTAGCCTTTGATACAATTGATGTAGCCTATGAGTAATGTCTCAAAGAGGCATATGAGGTCACTAGTTGTAGGTTCCACCTAGTGCATGCAACCAAGCCAAGGCCAACTAGGATAGGGTTGGTTAGGATTGAGCACCTCAAGAAGAGATGGGTTCCTTACACTTGAAAGGTGGAGAAAAAGGTGTTATGGCTAAGTAAATAGAAGATTGAAATTGTCCCAAAGTATGAAATGAGTTATCCCATATAACAGTATGTTTACAACATTGAATCCTGCATCCCCAAGGAGATAGATCAAATATACACACTAGTGCATACCTTAAAAATTACTACCGCTCATTGGTTGGTAATGTAAAGACCTAGCTTATCCACATGGTGAGATGTGAAGGTAGAAATATGTATTAGGTTTGACAAGATTAATGAGGACTTGGACATACCTACTTACTCTAATTATTTTGATCCAATCACACATGTTCATCTATGTAAAGAAACCTAGATTATCTATAGTGAGAATGAGCCGATAGCCTATGAGCACACACCTTTTATAGGACCTTGAAAACATGGGGATGAGCATGGTACATTATTAATGAGATGAATTATGAGATAGGAAACTAGGAGATACTCAAGTATATGTTCATGTACACCTTCTCATTTTTCATAGAATGTAGAGTTGATGGGGCCACTACAAGTCATTCACAAGGTAGTGTTTGAGGACACTACCATCCTGTAAGATCACCTTATGTAAATGTTTGGGGAGAAAGGACTATCACTCTCAAATTTTTTTAAAGATATGGTTCTCAATAGTGAATCTAATGAATAAGATGATGATACCTAAAAAGAATGCAATTAGAAGGCTCTAATAGGTAGACAAAAACTTGTGTACCTTCTCGATGATAACACCCTAGATGATGAAGATCCAATGCATATTTGAATTGAAACAATAAAGGGGATAAGAAAATTTTAGGACTCTTAAGTAAGATAGAATTTAACCCTACCACATGCCACTTAAGACCACTAAAGTGGACATCAACAAAGATGGTGAGCTAAAGATTTCTATTGTAGGTGCTTATTGGTTTGGCATGAATTGTAGACCTCCTGAATAAATTTTAGGCCTTATTCCCATACAACTACTTGGACATGAAAGGAACTCATGCTTTCATTGATAAAATGATAATACATTTGGTGGATAGCATGAGGCCATTCAAGAGGCACCCATATCATATGAATCCCAATCTCCATGCCAAGGTAAAAATGAAGATTGATGGAATGTTGGTAGA
The DNA here is from genome assembly GCA_037957365.1 of Torreya grandis. Taxonomy (NCBI): domain Eukaryota; kingdom Viridiplantae; phylum Streptophyta; class Pinopsida; order Cupressales; family Taxaceae; genus Torreya; species Torreya grandis. The sequence continues at coordinate 1,459,755 of JARHVA010001881.1, read as the reverse complement.
CAACATAATCTATCTAGTACAAAAATATGAATGGGTGAACTTGATGGTCATCATCATCAAGAAGGATGGGAACATAAAAATATACATTGAATATAGTTTATTGAATGTCACTTGCATTAATGGTCCCTTCCTAACCTCATTTACTAATGAGGTCCTAAATAGAGTCATAGGCTATAAAATCTACACTTTCATTGATGAATTTTTGGGTTACCATCATGTGTAGATCAAGGAGGAAGATAAGTCCAAAATAACCTTTTCAACTAAATGGGGTTGTTTCACTTATAATGTGATGCCCTTTGGACTCAAGAATGTACCATCCATATTTCTATGGTAGTGATCACTACCTTCAAGGACTTTATCCATAAGTTCATCTAAGTGTATTTCAATGACTAAATTGTGTATGGTCTTGTAAAATACCACTATGAAAATCTATGCCTCATGTTTAAGAGGTGTAGGTAGATTTATATCTCTTTAAATATGAATAAGTGCATATTTTTATCTCCATTTGGTACATTTCTTAGGTACATCATCTACAAGGATGGTTTTCTTGTTGATCTAGCAAAGATAGCCATCATAATCCATCTCCAGACTCCCTCAATGAAAAAATACATTCATGCCTTTTTATGCCATTATATATACTACAATACGTTCATTCAGAGATATTCAAAGGCCATATAACCTCTAGAGGAGCTCTTGCATAAGGATGGCCCATTGTATTAGGGTGAGTTGTAAGAGGAGGCCTTCGAAACACTAAAGATGAAGTTGGCTAGCCTACCAATTCTATAATTTCAAAACTAGACTACTCCTTTCCATGTCCATGTTGATACTTTAGGCTCTACCATTGGCACCATATTGGTGCAACCAAGTGAAAGCAAGATATACCACCCTATCTCCTTTACAAGTAAGAAATTGACACAGGTAAAGTAAAATCAAACCACCACTAAGCATGAGGTATTGGCAATGGTCTATGCCTTAAAAATATTTAGGCAATAGCTATTGGCAACCCCATTTATCTTTCTCATAGATCATGAGGTTCTCAAGCACCTCATGAACAAGCCTATTTACATGGTCACATATGCAGATGGATTGTTCTCTTCTAGGAGTTCTAGTTCTCCATGGTCATTAAACTTGGGAAGCAAAACTTTGGGATAAACCATTTGTCTTACATTAATTTTGGTGATGTAGTAATTATAATTGAGGATGGCATGCCAGATGCATAGCTATATATATTATAGTACATCTGATAATATCTAATGGAGATAGTTGCTTTTTTAACATCTAGGTTTGTGCCCCAAACTTTATCTACTAAGGCGAAGAAATAACTTGTAGTTTTCATTTCCCACTTCTAGTTCATTGAGGGGGAGCTATACAAATTGAGTATGGGCGAATTCTTATGCTAGTGTGTTTTAGAACATGAAAATGAATCCATCCTATAGGAATCACATGAAGGGATTGCAAGAGGCCATTGTTTTGGAGATGCAATGGTGCACAAGGTATTATAGTCAAGCTTGTGTTGGCCAAGCCTATTCTAAGATACAAAGGGGTATGATAAGACATGTGATGTATGGAAATGCATTAGGAATCCCAACCACTAGGATGAAATGGTGTGCATAGTTCTGATTGAGTACATGGTGGCATACCACAAGACTACCCCTATCATCCCTAGGTTAATGGCATAGTTCAAGTCTTAAACAAGATTTTAGGAATGTGTCTAATAAAGATATGTGATGCAAGTTACAAGGATTAGGATGATCATGTTTTATTAATAATTTGGGAATACCACATAACATAAAATTTCTTGAACAAGGCTACACCATTTCAACTGGTGTTTGGCACTGAAATAGTTCTACCCATAGAATTCATGGTGCCCTCCTTATGCATTACACAAATTGGTCAATTAGATAACTAAGAATATTTAAGCACAAGGTTATAAGACTTATAACACTTAGATTAGAAGCACACCTAGGCCAAGTAGAGTTAGTTGATTGATAAGTCATGCTAGAAGCATTAACATGATAAGCACATCAAGCACAAAGAGCTGATTAATGAAGCATTGGTGCTTCATTTTTATTTCAAGTACTTCAAGCACCTATGAAAGTTGTAAATATGTTGGATGGGCCCCTACATCATCCACCACATATTAGAAATAGGCACATGTATTTTACACATATTGACCAACAAAATGCTCCTTAGGCATTTCAATGGCAACTGATTAAATCCCTATAGGTAGTAAGATGGCACTTGCACCATGGAAACTTTGATATTTTACTTACTAGTTAGTTTGAAGTAACATGACCAGGGTACCATTTGGTACAATCCAAACCATTATTTTAATTATTTTTTATCCCTTGTATAGTGTATAAAGGTAGTGAGTGACATACAAGAGTTACAATAACTTATGTGTTAGCACTTCATGCATAATTCCAATCAGGTGAGTCAAGCACTTTCACCCTCTTAATGCATGAGGCCAGACATCTATGTGGTGGGTGAATGAAGATTACTAGGAATAAACAAAATATACATGTGTGCAAGATGAATAGTGTAAGGCACTTGAAATCCCAAGAATGAACCACTCTAGTGCTACCTTTTCACTATAATTTCAAGAAGGCACATCAACTGATCTAGTGCCATAGACCTCAGAAGGCAAAAAAGTGAAGATTTTCAACATAGTTAAATGCATAGTAGGAAGTGAAGATGCTCAACTTGGTTGAGTGCAAGGAAAATAGTGAAGATGCACAATCTAATAGTGTGAAAAAGAAACTTAAGAGAAGTAAATCACTAGAGGGATAACACAAGGGATTTGTATGGGGTAGGACAAGATAAGGTAAGATGATGCACAAAAAACCAACAAAGGCAAAGAAGTGTGATTAAAATAGGAGAGCATCTAGAAAACAAAGTAGAACCAAGGAGGCTAAATCACATGCATGTGAGGTGATGTACCCAAGTTACCATAAAAAAGGTGAAGGTTGCACCAAGGATACATGCATAGAAATAAGTCATCTAAGATAGTTAGCATCCACCTAGAAAGGAGTGGGAAGTGACCATTTGAACCACATGTCACTTCAATAAAAAATCCTTTAGGAGCATTCAATGAGGTGGTAGTAATAACACAAAGATATCCATTTAATGTTTATAAGACAATTAATTATCAAGGATTTCATAGATTTTCATTTTTTGCAAGAAATTGAGGCACCTACACCATTAAGCCTAAATTAATAATGGTTGTTGACAAAAGAAGGGTATAAATTGGTAAACAATAGACTTGCTTAGGTTACCAAGTTTAAGTGAATCCTAGACTTAGAGAAAAAAAATAAAGAGACCAAAGAACCAAAGTAATAAAGAACCCTATCACAGTGAGAATTTGACCAATTTAGGCACCTAGAGTGAATGACAACATAGTGAGAATAGGTGCATTCACAATGGGACTAGTGTGAAGGGTTGGAGAGAATTTTTTTTTGCCAAGAACTGAGTTGAAACATGAAGCTATCACCAGGATACTATTAATGGACAAAAAGTATTAAATCCAAAATAATAGTTATAGATCTTACAACTACAAAAATACCAACCACCATTTGAGGCTTCATAAAATCATACCTCCCTAGGTTTAATACAAGCTAATTCAGAACTGTAAATAAGAAGGTAGTAAGCTCCACACTGGTACAGCTAGAACCTAAGAGGGTGAATATCATAGAGGATATGATGGCCACCAAGACCAAGGCATATCTAGTTGAAGTTATTATCATCACCATGGTAGACACCAAGGTGATAACCAGGATGTTGTATCAATACATACAATATCCCTCAAAGGTTTAAGTAGGGGAAATTTAGTGCTCATTTATGCATAATTACCAGCTCAAAGAATACAACCATCGAATGTCAATTCATTTCCAAGACTTGGTGTAAGACTTGATGCTAGACATTGGGTGTAAGATGCTAAAGGGTGATACCTTATTTATTTTCTTCATTCAAGATACGTTATCCACTTTCAGTGCAACTCAACTTTACAAGTTACCTTCCTTTAGAAAGCTAGAGTAACTTATCTAGTTCCTTTTCTCATGGATCTATGAGGAGTATATATACTTCATAGGATGGTTCATGAAGATCTCTATGTATATGATCAAAAGGATAACTGGGATCCCATAGATCGATATAAATATCCATCAACTGATGGATGATGTCAAAGAAGTAGATTACATCATAAATATCCTCAACTACTTCAAGGAGGGTTTTGTGTTCCCAATTATCAAGTATGAGGACCCCACCATGAGGTTGGTAGTATGCCTCATGAGCTCCAAGTTGTGTCTTGGAAGTTGATGGATAGATGTATCAAAGGCGTATCTCTACATGGCCTATTACATGGTGTAGGGCATCTAATTTAATATCAGTAAGTTTATCATGGAGGAGTTAGTCAAGAATGTGATAGAGTGCCATATCAATAAGGGGAATTTAAGGTGGGGGTTCATCCTCATCTTGATCATAATAGAGGAAATCAAAATCTCAAATAGATGTGAGGATAATTTATGGGTGTTCTTAGAACACCATAAATTCCATACATAGAAGTATAAGGACTACACCTACCCCACTAATTTTATCCCTAAATATAAGACATGTGTAATGCACTAGTGTGAAAACTATATAGAATCCTTTGGACTGGAGTGGTACATTCCTTAAGGGCTTTCCCAGAGCATGTTTAGGATGATAACTTTTTCTATAATGCAACATTACTACATCATGCACTTGGTGCTAAAGGATGGGAATATGTTGGGATGGCTAAAGCTCCCCTTTTCCTTCTTAGTAGAATACTTTAGGGATGTGTTGTACAATATCCCAAATGTGTAAAAGATGAGCATTCTAGTTAAGGAACTGGATGTAAAAAAATGAAGGTTGAGGCACAGGTTCCCCCACACAAATGGAAGAGTTGAAAAAGATGAATAAGATGCCTTAGATTTAATAGACATCAATCCCATTAAATATTTCACCATAACTAGCTTCATATATAGACTTTACTATGATATGAAGCCATGAAAGAAGGATTTTAGCATTGGGTCAAGTGTCAAGCAGAAGGAAGACCCCCCAATCTAGATCAGGGATGAAGGAACCCCAACACTTGCTGAAAATAAAGTCTCCAAAGAAGAAGAAAGGGGAGACTTTAAATTAAATATAAGAGCATATCAAGCTAAAGATCACTTTAGAAGTTCAAATATCTCCTTCAACCTCTGTGCTAAAATGCATGTGCTTTATGATGAAGACTTCCCCTAGAACAAGGAAAAATAAAAAGAAGGCTCCTCCTATGGTGTAAAGGATAGTCCTATCTGAGAAAGAAGAGGAAGAGGAGTTGGAAGAAGAATAAGGTGTGATGAGTACCTAAATTATACCCAAGGATGAATATTCCTCATCAACTAAATGAACCCCCTCCCCACCACCTCAAATTGAGTCAGATAAGTGATGCTAGAAACTAAGGAAAATTGGCTTCATTGAAGCCAAAATATAGAGGGAATGGGAGATATGAGAATTAAAAAAATAAATGACTTAAGGTAGGGGTTCCAAAGGAAATCATTGAGATGGTGGAGGTTGAGGAGAAAAAAAAAAGGAAGAGTACAATGCACATATGGGAGAAGTTATAAAGGATAAATAAGAAAAAATTGAGGAGGTAACCCATTCAAACACACCAACAAAAGAGGAACTACAATAGTAGTTGAAAGACATGGGTCCTAATTAAGGGAATATTGATCCGGTGCTAAGATTACACCTCAAATGTGATAAAATGAAATCCAAGGGCATGTCCCAAGATGATATCAATTAGCTAGAGGTTAAGGAAATGAGAGAGAGAGAGAGAGAGAGAGAGAGAGAGAGAGAGAGAGAGAGAGAGAGAGAGAGAGAGAGAGAGAGAGAGAGAGAGAGAGAGAGAGAGAGAGAGAGAGAGAGAGAGAGAGAGAGAGAGAGAGAGAGAGAGAGAGAGATAAAATGAGTATCACAAACTACACAAAAGAAGGCCAAAAAAGAGAAGGTCTGAAGAGAGGAGGTAGAGAAAAAGGCCAAAGAGGAGAAGGTCAAGAGAAAGGAGAATGAGGAAAAATCATCCTAAGAGGAAAGGGAAATAATGATGAAGGAAAGAGAGGAAAATAAGGTTGTTTCTAGCATAGAACCAAGGAAGGAAAGAATGTCAGAGATGGTGCTAAGCACCTCCACCAGAATAATAGAAGAAGATTCACAATAGGTGCACCCTAGCTCTGAAGGGGTACCTAGAGATAAATTAGGTGATTATGTCACCTTATAAAATCAAATAGAGATAAAAAAAAGGCCCCATTAGGGAAATGAGATAAAAATGTTAGCAAAATGGAAGCTCATGGCAAAGAGCCTCTATGATAAAAAGTGCATATGGTGGAAACAACCATTAGAGAAACCCTATAAGAGGAAGAACATAATGACATGTTGAGTGCCAAAGAGAGAAAATAAGTGTAAAAAGGGGGAAAGTTTGAGGTAAAACCCCAAGAAGAAGGAGGAGGAGAAGAGGGCACTGGCACTAACACTAGTGCCAATGAGGAAGAAGAGTTGAGGGAGGATGAGGAGTATGAACTAGTAAATAATAAAAGGGTGAAGTAAGAGTTCAAGGAGGATTAGGAATTATACATGATAGAGTGCATGCCACCAAATACTTCCATGACCTTAATGCATCACTAGGTTTCTTGGGTGTTGGATTTCTATATAGATGAGCCCAAATTTGAGGTTCTGACTAAAATAATCTGAAGCACTAAGAAGATGAAAGATGAATACCAACTCCTCAATCCTCATGATATTAACCCCATGTGCTTAACCAATAACTATTTTAAGATGGACTCTAAAGTATCACGCAAAAACATCATCAATGATTTTTGCACCTATAGCTAGAAGAAAATATCAAGAAACATTGAAAATGATCTTAAGGTAACAAATCTCAAGCTTTAATAGCTATGGGAGCTCATAAAAGAGGTAGATCCATCCCTCCTAGATGGTTTGGATACCTCAAAAATGAAGGAAGTAAACCAATTCTATGTTCTTGTGGAGTAGATGTTCCCTAGGATAAGGCCAGTACTCAAGGAGTAACAAGACCCCTGTGAAGCCTTGTAAGGAGAATTGAACAAAAAATTGGATGTGGTGGAAGGCCTCTTTACCACACTTTAATAAGGTGTAGAGGAAGTAGATGTTATGTTTTACAACTTTTCCAACTAATTATTAGTCATTGATGTGCACCTTAAGAAACCAAAAGAGGAAAAAT